>CALNHX010000686.1:0-297939 GCA_940337035.1 Agriotes lineatus | reverse complement strand
TAAAAATAAATTTGGAAAATTTGTATTATAGGCATTTAACAACTTTAGAACACCAAAATTTAGTTGTTAACCAAGAGTGCTGTGCTCCAGGAGACATTTTTTCCAAGCGATTCATGTAATGGCTCAGCAGTCAATAAATGCACATTATTATAAAAAAGACCCTTTACCGTTATTCTCCACTTGAATGTCTGTCTTCAAAACATGCGATTTGGGAACTTTCATGTTCTCATCCAATTTCCAATCCGCAACATTGCTGTCGGCAGGTACTCTTAATTCCAAATTCTTCTTCTGCTGCTTGACGGGAGCGCTTTTACATCGTTTAGTCATGGGCTGCTTGGCAGAGTGCTTTGCAACCTTTTGGGTTCGGTTCTGTCTCAGCGCGGATTCGCTTATGTACTCCTCGCCCTTGATATGGGCCTGACTTTGCACCACCAAACAATTGGGGTCGTCGTCACCTTGCTGCTTCTGTTGCACCTTCCGCAGGATCTGCTCCAGCGCCCGTTTGAAGTCCTCATTTGCAACTAGCTCGAGGGGACTGGGCCTATGGGAGCCCTCCTTCTTGCCATGCGCAATGTTTTGCACGCCAATTAGATATTGTGTTAGAGTCGCTTTGAGCTCCTCTTCGAGAGTCTTCATTGGCACGTTCTTATTGACAAATAATCGGCCTCGGGACTCTTCAAGCTTGCGCGCCCCCTGTATGAAAGCATGGAGCAATTCTTCTTGGTTTAGATTCGGATTGTACAGAGTGATGATTTCCTGGGCTATCTTTCTGACGGTTTTATGCAAGTTCTGGCACGAGCTTGCGATCTTCTTCTTTTCAGCAGCCGGGCCTAAATGATTCCTCCGTTTATCCGAAGCCTCTTGGATCGCCTTGCTACACTGCCCCGTTCTTTTCGCTTTACCCTCCTGGAACACCTTCTTGAGGGCAAGAGCATTGAGTTCGTTCTGATATGCGATAAACATGTTCGAATAGGACTCGTGCAAATTGTGCCCGAAAACCTTCTCTCTAACCGGGCCGTCCGTCGACTCTGGTTTGTAGGTTTCAATCAAGAAGCAGCTGCTCTTGCAGTCTTTCGAATCGTGTGGCATAAATTCCTGAATGTCGTCGTTCCTGCTATTCCGTAACAGTTGCTGCATGGTTTTCGGATCGATGACGGTTTTTAGTCTTGATTGTTGCTCTTCTGATGTGCGGGTCTTTTTTGACGCCTTCAAACTGAGCATTCGCTGGCACTCAAAGTAGTCGGGGTTGCGCACTAGAGAAATGTCTGTTTGCAACCTTTTGGATTTGTACGTTTTCAACTTTTTGCTCTTGCTCTTCTGAAGTACACTTGCGGAGGAAACGCTTCGGGAAATAGGCCTTTCTAGGAATTAAAAGGAAGTCAGGGTTAAAGGATGCCAGGTAAGAATTAAGGGAAACTTAGGTCAAATTCCAACGCAATTCCAATACTAACCTTGATGCCGACATTAATTTGAGGAAGCTTTTGCCAATTAAATATAACGTGTCCGACAAGGAAGAGTTACATAAAATTTGCTTATATAAAAGTTTTAGGCTTGAAAGTCGTGCTGATTAGTAATATACTTTTTATTATATCAGAATGGTTTAAGTGGGGAAAACTAAACTTTTTTTAAATACTGGGTGCGGCAGAACAAATTAAGCGGTTTGGAAGATTGAATACTCGAGCGGTGGTGAGGGTAGGCTGGTGTGTGTGGTCTTATGCATTTCCGTCAGTCCCCCCATTTCAGTAACCAACATGATTTGGACCGGTGTACATCGTGGCTTTGCTGTGCGCGCGTATTTCGAAAACAACCGATCTGTGGTCACAACACAGAGAGCATTTCGGCGACACTACAACATTTCTCGAAACAAGGCTGTTCCTAATGGGAACACAATCCGGTCCTGGGTTGGACAGTTAGAGGAATCTGGTAGCACGCTAAGAAGACTCACACATGGCCGACGTAAGTCTATAAGAACACCTAAAAATGTTCAGCTGATGAGAGCAGCAATCGAGCAATCACCAATCGAGCAATCACCAACACGTTCTGCCCGAAGACATGCCGTTGCATTGGGGATATCAGACTAGGGAAAAGGGAAATGATGACAGTAGTAAAGCTGCAATATTTTGAACAAAGTTGAAATAATAAAGAAGAAAAATATAAAAAAAATACAAGCAGCTATTTATTAGAAAGATACAGAAAAATCCAATAAGTTACAAATAGGGTGACGAAGAAAAAGAAAGCATAACAAGACTAAATAACAGGAGCACGAAAGAAGACAAAAAGACAAAGGACAAGGACATGAGCGACTTGAAATGTTCGAGGTACTTTTGAAGCAGGAGCACTGAAGAATTTGGCAGAAGTTTTCCAGGGATATATGGTGTACATATAGCAGCATTGCAGGAAGCTAAGTAGAAAAATAATATTGAAGTACAAATAGAAAAGTATGTGTTGTTTAATAATGAAGGAGAAAATAGAATTCTTGGCACAAGTTTTATGATTCATACAAACTTACAAAATTTAGTAGTTAAGTATGATGCAATAAATGAAAGACTATGCGTTATTCGAATCAGGGGAAGGTATAGACAGATAACAATTGTCAACGCACATACATCTACAGAGGGGAAAGAAGATTAAGAGAATTATTCAAAAATTCTTAATAATGACAAAAATTGTTCTAGGAAAAAGAGAAGTGCCAAAGAACATAAAAACTGAAGTTGTAAAGAAAGTGGTTAGGCCAACAATAATATACAGTAGTGAAACATGGACATTAACAGAAGGACAAAAATCTCGAGTAAATGCAATGGAAATGAGGTTCTTAAGAAAAATAGAAAACAAAACCAGGAGGGATAAAATTAGAAATGAAAGTTTTAGGCAAAACTTACAAATAAAACCCATTAATGATAAAATTGTGGAAGGTCAACTCAGATGGTTCGGTCATGTGAGTCGAATGCGGGACGATAGACTTACGAAAATAGTGTTCGAAACGCGAGTGCCAGGAAAAAATAAGAGGGGAAGACCGAGAACGAGATGGCTAGATAGAATAAAAGAAGAAGTGGAGAAGAGGGGAATGGCCTGGGATGGAATCCGAAACCTACTACAGGACAGAAAAGAATGGAGGAAAACATACAGAACTCAACCCCACCAGCCTTACACCCAAAGGTAGAAAGGCATAGGAATAAGTAAGTATATTTTAAAAAAATATATAAATTTTTATCAAAAGGCGAAGAAACAAAATATGCTTTGTAAAAATAAAGAAGGCTTGAGAGAGAATGGCATAGCAGCAGAGATATTAAAACTAGGAGGTAATACCGTGCGAAAATATGGGAGGAAGAAGTAATGCCAGCGTGTTGGACTGAAGCTGTATTATGTCCTGCATACAAAAACAAGAAGACAGGACCGAATGTCAAAATGATTGTGGTATAGTTCTACAAGATGTGACCTATAAAAATTGGCTATAGAGAATTGTCAGAGAATACCACAGCGGTTTTAGAGAAAATAGATCAGTATATGATCAGACTTTTACTTTAAAACCGATAATAAATACCTCACACAAATATGATTTACCATTGTCCCTCCTTTTCATTGATTTTTAAAAATCGCTAATAAATACCTCACACAAATATGATTTACCATTGTCCCTCCTTTTTAAAGATTTTTTAAAACCGATAATAAATACCTCACACAAATATGATTTACCATTGTCCCGTTTCCCCACTTTCGTAAGGGGCTTCATCAGGAGGAAAAAAGCAAAAAGAGCACGGTAACTCAACGTGTTAACCACGCCAGAGGCGAAACTCTTTGCAAAGGGAAGGGACAGAAGAGCACGGTAACTCAACGTGTGAACCACGTCAGAGGCGAAACTCGACTGACTATCGGAAGAAGAAAAGCGAGAATTTATAGGCAAGTGCCGTCGCGATTCAGCAAATGCCGTCGCGGTTTAGTGGCGGAGGGCGGGGCTTAGGAATTAGCACTTTCCACATAGAAGGAAGGGGAAAGCCTTCGTCCCGATTGATATTATTAGGGTGCTTGCAAATCTCAATGGCTTCGCGAATCTTTCTGCTAAAGAAGAATGGGGATTTGCAGATGATGGAAGTTTCATCGAAAAGGATCTTATGACCAGTATCGCGTTGGTGTTCGGCGATGGCCGATGATGAAACGAGACCTGACTTGAGACAGCGCTGGTGCTCAGAGATGCGAGTTTTCACTGAACGACCTGTTTCACCAATGTATACAGCATTACAAGAGCAAGGGACTCTATAAACACCTTTAGATGACATAGTGTTTAATTTATCCTTAGATGAAGGAAGAACCTGTGAGATTTTGCTCGGGGGTTTGAATACTGTTTTAATGTTTTGTTTTCGAAGCTTCGAAAACAAAACATTAAAACAGTATTCAAACCCCCGAGCAAAATCTCACAGGTTCTTCCTTCATCTAAGGATAAATTAAACACTATGTCATCTAAAGGTGTTTATAGAGTCCCTTGCTCTTGTAATGCTGTATACATTGGTAAAACAGGTCGTTCAGTGAAAACTCGCATCTCTGAGCACCAGCGCTGTCTCAAGTCAGGTCTCGTTTCATCATCGGCCATCGCCGAACACCAACGCGATACTGGTCATAAGATCCTTTTCGATGAAACTTCCATCATCTGCAAATCCCCATTCTTCTTTAGCAGAAAGATTCGCGAAGCCATTGAGATTTGCAAGCACCCTAATAATATCAATCGGGACAAAGGCTTTCCCCTTCCTTCATGTGGAAAGTGCTAATTCCTAAGCCCCGCCCTCCGCCACTAAACCGTGACGGCATTTGCTGAATCGCGACGGCACTTGCCTATAAATTCTCGCTTTTCTTCTTCCGATAGTCAGTCGAGTTTCGCCTCTGACGTGGTTCACACGTTGAGTTACCGTGCTCTTCTGTCCCTTCCCTTTGCAAAGAGTTTCGCCTCTGGCGTGGTTAACACGTTGAGTTACCGTGCTCTTTTTGCTTTTTTTCCTCCTGATGAAGCCCCTTACGAAAGTGGGCGAAACGTTGAGTTCTTCGATCTCAATCATGACACGGTCCAATCCCGGAAGTCGTTTGTTACTTAATGACAATGGCCGTGAAAGCCTCAAAAATCATCGCTAATAAATACCTTACAGAAATATGATTTACCATTGTCCCTCTTTTTTATTGATTTTTTTAACCGATAATAATTACCTCACACAAATATGATTTACCATTGTCCCTCCTTTTCATTGATTTTTTAAAACCAATAATAAATACCTCACACAAATATGATTTACCATTGTCCCTCTTTTTCATTGATTTTTAAAATCGATAATAAATACCTCACACAAATACGATTTACCGTGCCTCCTTTTTATTGATTTTAAATAGGTCTACAACACAGTAAAAAGAGAAAAGTTGTTTGAAGCAATGAGCCCGTTTGGAATACTAAGTGAAATAGTAAGTGTTGGTAGATGGAAAAATTTCAGACGACTTTGATATCAATCAAGAAATACGGCAAGGTGATCATCTATCACCCATATTATTTAATCTAATTTTAGAAAAAATTTTGAGGAACACCAAGAAACGAATTAAAGGATTAATATATCACCATAAACAACTGTGTATGGCATATGTGGATGACATTGTTCTAATTACGAGATCCCAAAAAGAACCAAAGAAAATTAAAAAAAAAAAATAGAAAAGACAGTAAGAAAATTTTAATAATTAACGAAGAGAAGACTAATTATATGGATACAACAAATGACCAAACATGTTTTAAAATATTGTCTAAACAATAGCTTTGAACATGTGAAGTCTTTTGGCTGTATAGGACAGAAAAAGAAGAAATACAGAATAGATTGTCCAAAGGAAGTAAAAGTGCTGGGCGTTGTGAAGACTACTGAAGTCAAAACAGTTAACGAGGCAAACAAAAACAAAGTTATACAAAAGTGTTATTCCGCCAACAGTTTCATATGGGTGCGAGACGCGGATCTTAAGAAACAAAGAGCTAATGAGACTGTATAGAAGAGATAAAATTAACAAACAGTATAGCTAAGAAACAATGACAGATGGCTGGGTCACTAACATCAACTACCTAAAAAAAAGTCTAGAACAGCAATAAAGACACAAGGGTCCAATTTTTTTTTAGTACAAATTAAAATGAAGCAACAGGTGTGCTGATAATATTGGGCTATATTTCTCAATTGAGGTGCACCTAACTGATACTTTGGTAGCGTAAGACTGTCTTTAACTACAGCTACTTAATGACAGCTGAATTTAAGACTACCTGTAGCCATTTTGTCACACTCAGCTCCCCCTTGCTAGGGTTAATCACTGGAGCCCCAACACTTACAAAAAACTAGACAAGAAGTCGAAGAAGTATGGATATCATTAAAGATGATAATAATACAAATTGCATTAAAGGAACTGAGAGAACAGAAAGAGTGCAAAGAAAGTATACAAGCTAGAAAAAAAGCTACATAAGATTATTAGAACAGAATAGCAACAGTTTGAAAATGTAATTTCAACAGTGTACCTTGGGTAGATATATCGATCAGTGCTGAACACAAAAATGGCATAGAAACAGGAATAAGAGCACGATTAGGATGTGCTGCAACATTGAACAGAATATTAGGTGTGAAAGCAGTGTTTAGAGTGGTTCAATTAAAGATATACCAGCTGACTGGTTTCAAAACCAAACACGACAAGTTTTTAATTTGAGTAAACAAATATGTCTTAACATAATTGATGTTTAAGAACTTTAAGCGAGCAATTATTTTCTGGAACTTGCATTGTGATCGCATCGCAGTCTCAGCAGTGTGCAGTGAAATACATAACTTATGAGATTCTTGTCAGTTGCATCGCAAACGCGTCACGTCGTCTCAGTGAGCTAACGGCCTTATAGCTTTTTCAGGTCTTAGTACTCTTATATTCACTCATTGTTCATATCGCGAGATCCAAAAAAAAACTGTTCCTCAGCGGGCTGTGAAAATTCAACGTGTGAATAATATGTTGGTGACACTGTACGTCAATGTCAAATTCGAGGTTAGCAGGTTAGGATTTGCGTCATTTTGTGTCATAACACTAACCTGATAACCTCGAATTTGACATTGACGTACAGTGTCACCAACATATTATTCACACGTTGAATTTTCACAGCCCGCTGAGGAACAGTTTTTTTTGGATCTCTCGATATAGATGTAAAAATTTGCACTTTGTATCTGAGCAGTTATTACTCTGTTTACACTACTGGTTGGCCAGGGCGGGAATGCAAAACGCCAAGCTATACACCAAGTTTCACATTTGTTAATGTTATCAGATAAGTGTTGACCAGTTTTTTGTTTCTTGTTCTCAGCCGAGTTACTAGAATCCTTCATTTGTTTTTGCCTCTTTCATATATTTTATCAGAACATTCCTCTCTTCGAGTATTTGTTCAGGGTAATTTTCATCAATCCATTATTTTGTGCACTTTAGCTTTCTTCAATATTTAAGTAGCTTCATCCTCTTATTCCAGATTTGTAACTTTAACAATATTGGTGTGTTATAGTTTATCAGGAATGACTAGATTTACAAATTGTGAGCACCCTGTATAGCATCAATACCCAGTCACTATTTTACATTAAAAAAATGTATAAAGTCAGCAATATTTCCTAAAGATTAATGTTAGAGCCACATAACTATACTAAAATGATTAGCATTACGATGCAAAACATTTAAGCTACTACGGTATTCTATTAAAAAAAAAAATCTGGTGTGATACACACAAACAACTTCCTTTTACAGTCATCTTATAATTAGTCAAAAATTTGATTTTAAATCTTTAAGCATTTGTCAAAAATTTTAAAAAATTACACATTCTACAAAAACGGTGCAAAATAGAGCGTTAGGTGAAGAGACACATTTTCTCTAGAATTTTAAGCTGAATTCAAAAATGTAATAATATACCGGGTGTTGTATTTCAAATAGGAGTTAATAAAAAAAATAGAAAAAAAACAAAAGAAACCCACTTTAGAAGTATTCAACTGGAAAATCGCCTATCTCACATCAATGCACATTAAAAATGTAATAAAAAAGTAAAGTTTGAAAAAAATCGTTAGAGCCGTTTTTGAAAAAATCGAAAAAAACTGAAAAATCACAAGAGTAAACACCTACTTCCAGTTATGCGATTTTCTTCAAAAGCTTGCTGTCTCATCTACATAGTACACAAAACTTATATATGAAGTTTCAACTTCATACCTCGTTTCGTTTTTGAGATATTCTGTTCACAGACAGACAGGCAGACACACACACAGCAGGACACACAGACCAATGAAAAAAAATGTTTTTTGGGTTCAGGAGACTCTAAAACGTGAAGATCTGGTGAAAACTCAATTTCGAATTTTTGGGGTGAATCCAATACTTCCTTTATCGTAAAAGGAAGTAAAAAACGCAGTTTCAAACTTACCAATTTTTGTCAAATAATGAGGGGATATAGAATATCTAAGACTTAAGTAATTGTGACATACATTTATTTTAAGTCGATGCTTTATTATTTAACAAAATGGACACAAACTGACACTATAGACAAGTTTTTACAAGAATAACCTACGTGATTCCATATTTTTTTTGCGGAGTGTATAAGACATACATTTTAAATGCTATGTTTCATTTCTAAAGTCACAGAAAAAGGGTAATGTGTAGGGGTGTTTGATATCACAAACTAAGTATCGAATAACGAATAAAATTAAATATCGAATATTATTCGATATATCGAAATTCGAATAACTATCGAATTATTCGAATAAATTAGTTATTCAAATAACTAATTTATTCGAATAGCTTATTCGGATAACTAATTTATTGGAATAATTTATTGCAATAACTTATTCGAATAACCAGTTTATTCGAATAACTAACTTAATCGAATAACTTATTTATTCGAATCATTATTTATTCGAATAACTTTTATATTAATATCGTTATTCGATATATCGAATTATTGGATATATTATTCGAATTATCGATACAAATGCACAGACCTAGTAATGTGTAGACTTTACTTCCGGTTATACGATTTTCTTCAAAAGCTTGCTGGCGCATCTACATAGTACACAAAACTTATATATGAAGTTTCAACGCCATACTTCTTTTCGTTTTTGAGATATTTTGTTCACAAACACACACAGAGAGACCAATGAACAAAAACATGTTTTTGGGTTCAGGGGACTTTAAACCGTGAAGATCTGTTGAAAACTCAATTTCGAATTTTTGGGGTGAATCCAATACTTCCTTTATCTTAAAAGGAAGTAAAAAATTACTAATGAGCACTACCTTAGTACCTACAACTTTTATATAAGCAAATTTTATGCAACTCTTATACCTTTAGTAATATCCTCCACCCACTCACAACCATTATTGTCGGACCCTTTATAAACAATATTTGGCTTATGCCGTCAACCAAGTCATTCATAAGAATAGACCGATTAACATCCTTAGCAAACCCTCAATTTACAGTACGTACCTTTAGCATCGGCCTCCGGAGAACAGATGGCGTAATTGGCCAAAATCAAAGCTAGGCACTGGGCGACGTTGTTGTTGGGGGCACAGCACAGAGCAGGAGTCATCCCGTTAATGTCCAAAGCTAGCACTGACGATCCTTTGCTGATCAACTGCCTGGTAACGTTAACTAAGCCGTTCCGTGCGGACAAATGCAGCGGGCTGAAAGGAGACATTTGATTCTGGGCAACTGTGAAAGCGGACACTTACGTTTTCCTATCATTGTTAATCATATTCACTATGTTGGCGTCTTCTATGTGCTCTAGGAGGAGTAAGGCAGAATGGCTGTGGCGTTTAAGGCAAGCCGAGTGTAAGGCAGTGTTTCCGTTATTGTCGTACGACGTCATGTCAGCCTTGTAGCTTATTAAAAGATCTGAAAAGTTGCGCTTGTTACAAAGAGAATACAGAGTTTACACATTTGTACCAGACTAAAAAAGCATTAGCACCGGATGCAGAGCAGGCAAACTGCACAAGAAAAATTCTGAGGGAAGAAAACAGAAATAGAAAAAGGAAGAGGGAAGAATTTTAGCCAACAAACGAGAGGACAAAACGAATATTTTTGCAAAGAGTAAGAAAATATACGACCACCTGAGCAGGAACAGACAGCTTTAAGTGATATTAATCAACAGAGAGAGCAAGCTGGCCACAGAAGCACAGAACTAGGACTAGATTCCATATCTAGGTTAGTCTAGTTGAAGAAAACGTGTCCAAAATGTTAGGAGAGTTGAAATAGCTATTTATGCAACAAGTGCTAAAAGTTGACATTTATGCACGAGACATGAACATTATGAAAGGAAGCCGAAGTCTGAATTTCATAACATGTCTCGTGCATAAACGACTTTTAGTACACGTTGCATACAATATTTTATCTACGACCTTAATTTTACTGTTATCAATCCATAAATATCGATTTAATAAAGGTTTGCATCTACGACACTTCTAATTTATGTCATAATCAACAGTAGGCCATGCCGCGCGGGCGTATGTTTGCGAAGCCAGTACTGTCAAGGTGAGTTACGAAATGTAATTATTGATACTCCACATCTGACTGTATTCATTACATAACGCTTTAATTATTTCAAAAACACTTTACCTGTAACGCAAGAAGCAACTAGAATAACTTTACAACTTCACTTCCAGTTCGAAATTGTAGTTTTATAACCTCACTTCACTTTATACTACAGATGTGCTTAAAGTAAACAGCTGATTTCTTTAACCACGTTAAACTATAAAACGTCACTTTTAGTAAAACAAGCTAGTGCTAAAAGGCCTACTTTTAGTAGTGGTCGTAGATAAAATAATTTATCGCAGATACAGGAGCTGAGGGAAAAGGAAGAAGGCTGGAAAAATCAACTAACTGCTCACAAAGTTAAAACTGAAAAGCAAGAAAGGTACAGAAAATGCAGCAAAGAAAGCACACCAAATTAGAGTAAATGAAGATAAGTATCGAAATTGACTCCTGGGAGGAAAAGCAAGACATACAAAAACAAATTGAAAGATGAACTGATATATGTTGGACATGATTTAATAAGCAAGGAAAGAAAATTTAAGCGAAAATTAGAAGAATTGCAAGAGAAGAGAGAAACAAGGACGGCAATGGAATGATAACGACCAGGGAATGAAGAAGAGTAGTGGAAAGAGCACCGAATCAAAGACAAAAAATTGATACATAATCAAAGGAAGAAAGCACTCAAGAAAATGGTAAAGAAAAGAACAATGAATAGAAATCAACTACAAAACCGATATAGAAAAATGAGAGAAATGACAAAAAAAAACCAGACATGAAGAAAGACAGAGATCTACAACAAGCAGAAACAACCAAAAATAGACAGTTACAAGTGGAAACTCCATACATGAAATATTAGAGGATCAAATGGTAAAGATGTAAACGTGGTATCGGAACTCATGAAAGAAATAACCAAAACAAAGAAGAAAGAGGAGGGATGCATAGAATTGAAAGATAATTTGATGCTCTTCTACAGTATGGTTCCGGAAGGCTTAAGAGGAAGAGCAGGGTAAAATATATAGTCGCGAAGGATGTAGCAATCAAGGAGAAATTCTAAGATGATATATTTTATCGGACTTTTTCCACCGTCTCGGGTGTTTATCACACAACGTTTCAAGCTGGTGGCCTAGCGGTAAGAGTGGCAGACTCATAATCACAGCGATTAGTGATCCCGGGTGCAAACCCTGGGGATAGGCACGAGTGCATGTGAAAAGATGCACAAAAATCAGTTCTTCTCAGGACTAACCAAGAACACCTGAGGACGGGAGTACATCAGAAACTCTCAAAACGTCGTGTGATAAACATCCGAGACAGTGGAAATGGTCCGATAAAACGTATCATAATAAACTACTGCCACAAATGACATCATTCTAGGAAAATCTGCAATGACTTGTGGACATAACCAGGACACAAATATATTTTTTAGATTTCAATGAACAGATAGGAAACAATATAAAAGGTTGGGCAGGTGCATGGCACAACATGGTGAGACAAGCAGAAGCAACAGTGGAAAGAATTTGGAAGACGAATAAAAGAAAACCGACTCAGGTGGTTTTAGTATGTGTGCAAAATGCAGGAAGATAATAATAATAATAATATTTATTTAGCAATTTTTTTGTATTTCATAATAAACACAACAAAATTTAACAAAAGAAAAATTTAAAATGAATATAAAAGAAACAGAAATATATACACAGTGGGCCAAAAAAAGTGGTACAGATTTTATAGCCTCGTAAGTCATTAGTATTTTTAAATGACTATTGTATCATTGAAAAGCTCAATGATTATAGATGGAAGTGAAGCACTTTTACTACAAAGTGACAATGCTAATTCATAGTTGTGCGTGATTAAACAAAGTTATACAAAAAATTGTATTGAAAATATGAGTATTTAAATCTTGTACCGCTTTTTAAGCTCACTGTGTATATACACACATCACAAAAGTCTAGGGATATAACATTTTTTATCGATATAAATTAATTTTGTTATCAACTGTTTCTGCCATTCATCAAGTATGTTAGTGCTAGTCTTTAGGCTGCGATAGCAATTGTTTCAATACTAAATAAACAAATGCAAATGCTTAATTGTCAATTCGACTGAAAATAAAGCAATTCCAGTGTTGTTGGGGAATGATTTAATCATAATTTACAGTTGTTTTAAGTTTATTTTGGGGTGTTTTAAGTTTTATTGGTGTTGTTATTATGGAAGATAATCAACAACGTCAACATTTAAGTTTAGCTGAAATGAATAGAGCTGTAGGTATGCTAGAAGCTGGCCAAAGACAAGTTGATGTCGCAGCAGCTTTAAACACCTCTCAAAGTATAATTAGCAGATTGTGGCGTAGATATAGGGCATCCGGAGATCCTAGCAAACAACATCCAGGTCGTGGACGCATTACCACGGCAGTTCAAGATCGCTACTTAACTTTGGAAGCTAGACGACGACCAACAATTAATTACGGCTAAACAATTGGTTTCCCAGCTTCGGGCAACTCATAATGTAACTGTATGCTCTCAAACAATTAGAAATCGATTGCACAAAGCTGATCTGCACGCCCGACGTCCAATAAGAGCCCCACCAATGCGATATGGTAATCGAGCACGCAGAGTAGAATGGGCTGAAGAGCATATTCTGTGGACAGAAGAGCAGTGGTCTACGGTTTTGTTCACAGATGAATCTCGTTTTGGAATACACCCTGACAGTCGACGAGTTAGAGTGTGGAGGCGACCTGGTAACTTGGAAAGGCTCAGGTATGTTCAGGAGGTCCATTCTTACAAAGGAGGTACCGTAATGATGTGGGGTGGTATCTGCATTGGCGGAAAAACAGATCTCGTTTTTCTTGAGGGGTTTACGAATACTGATGAGTACTTAAATAGGGTAATGCGGCCTACAGTGCTTCCATTCGCAGGTGCTGTTGGACCTGAGTTGACACTGATGCATGATAATGCCACCCCACATGTTGCAGGTGCGGTTACCGAGTGGCTTGACGACGAAAATATTTCTGTTTTATCATGGCCTGCGCAGTCCCCAGACCTAAACGTTATTGAGCACGTGTGGGACATGTTGGGAAGAAGCGTTGAAAGTGAATTGGGTGAAATTCATACTTGGTTTCAACTTCGTGATACCCTTGTAAGACACTGGCAACAGTTACCACAAGATGCAATAGATCATTTAATTTTATCAATGCCTAGAAGATGCAGAGCCGTTTTGAACCAAAGAGGAGGCAATACTCTCTCCTAAATTTAATTAATAAATACGTTAAGAGCTGGTATTTATTTTTTTTTGTAATTGTATAAAATCAACGTGTTGTTAATAAGTTTCATTAAAGCTTTTTCAGATTGTCTTCTTTTATTGTAAATTATATTTTTAATTTCGAATGTTGTAAAAGTGCTGTGTTAATTTATTATCAGCAGATCACCTCAAAAAAAAACAATTTACTTTACAGTTTTTTATAAAAAAACAATTATCCCTAGACTTTTGTGATGTGTGTATGTATTAGCCTATACTATAATATAAATCAACACTGTAGCAGTCTTTGCCTTAGAGATCTTTTAAAATGTCCTATGTTGGTAATTGCCTTAATATCTAGTGGTAATTTATTATATTCACTAATGCCCAGTACAAAAAGTGATCTTCTTCTTCCTCCTCCCCCCCTCCCTGCTATCTAATATTGAGGAAAGTATCAGAAAATAACGTTACTAAACAGTCATGTTCCAAATGAGATATCAGAAACGGACGCAAAAGAGGAGTTCTATAACACGCTAGATGAAGTATACGAAAAATTACCCAAATACGATCTCAAAATTCTATTAGGAGATGCAAATGCAGAGATAGGGAGAGAAGAGTGCTACAGACCCACCATAAGCAAATATAGCAAGCATGAAGTTACCAACGAAAATGGCCAGTTACTAATAGACTTTGCCAGGGAAAAAGACATGAGAATAAAAAGCACCTATTTAAAAAAAAACAATACATAAAAAAACTTGGAGATCTCTAGATGGCTCATACGTGAACCAGATAGACCATGTACTCACTGAAAAGAGCGAAGAAAAATGTATAAAAGACATAAGAGCCTACAGAGGACCAGACACGGATTCTGACCACTTCCTACTCGGTATAAAATTCAAACAAGAAATACTAATAGAAAGAAACAGAGGAAAAACAAAAAAGTCACTGAAAGAAATAAGCAGGATGGGAAAAGACGAAGAAAAAATCGAGTATCAAGAAAAACTAATTAACAGGCTAGAAAAAATACAAGAGTCTGATGATATAGAACAACTCTGGACCAAAATAAGTAAGGCAATGAAACAGAGCGCATGTACAGACAACCCGATTAACACAAAGATAAACAAAAAATGGTTTGATGCAGAATGTAAAGAGGAGTTACACAGGAGAAGCACACTAAGAATGGAAATGTTGAAATCCAACGCCCACCAAGATAAGAAAGCACACAAAACCCAAAAGGAAAATATGCAAAAATATTTTAAGGAAGAAAAAAATAAAACACAAGGAAGAACTACTGAACAATATAGAAAATAGCTACAGGAAAAACGAGACAAGAAGCTTATATCAACAGCTAAAAAGAGAAAGGAAAAGATTCCAAGCAAAGCCAATATTCTATAAAAACAAATCCGGGGAACTAGTCGGAGCGCAAAAAGCCAAGTTGAAGCTATGGAAGGAGTACTTCAACGATCTATTGAACTTAAAAGTAAATAACAATGGCGACAGGGAAGAAGGGATAAAAGAAGAACTCCATAAGCAAGACAATGAAGAACCACCACAATTGGAAGAGATCAAGGAAATAAACAATCTTAAGAATAACAAAAGCTCTGGGAATGACGAACTACATGCGGAATTATATAAAAATGGCGGAAAGCAACTGACAAAAAAGATTTCGTGGTTGATCAGAGAAATATGGGTCCAAGAAAAAATGCCTCAACAGTGGAACGAAGCGGTGTTATTACCAATCTACAAAAAAGGAGATAAAACTGACTGCAGTAATTACAGAGGTATCGCATTACTAAACGTAGCATACAAAATCCTGGCCACCCACCTGAAGAACAAGTTAAAAATAGAAATGGAGAGTAAAATAGGCGAGTACCGGCAGGGTTTAGGAAGGGTAAATCAGTGATAGACCAACTATTTGTACTGAAGGAGATACAAGCCGAAAGTCATGAGTACAGGAAGGAAACATACATAATCTTCATAGACTTCAAACAAGCCTTTGACTCTATCAACAAAAAAGTACTACACAAAGCATTGCAAGCACTAGGTATAAACGGGAAACTAATAAAACTAACCTTAGAACATGCAACCAATATGGTAAGAATAGGACAAGACCTGTCAGAGAAGTTCGAAGTATATGAAGGACTGAGACAAGGAGACCCGCTGTCCTCCGTACTGTTCAACTGCGCATTGGAGTATGTCATGAGAAAAGCAGCACTAAACAGAACAGCATTGCTATACCACAACAAACATCAATGCTTAACCTTTGCAGATGACTTAGCGATATTAACAAGAAGCAAAGAGGAACTAAAAAAGGCAACCCTGAGACTAGAAGAAGCAGCGCAGTTAATAGGACTAATTATAAACGAAAAAAAAAAACCAAGTACATGACATGGACAGACCAAGAGTACAGTAGCGCAAGTAGACTAAACATAACAATAATGAAAGGGAAAACATATAACATAGAAGGAAGGGGTAGAAAGATTTACGTATCTTGGTATGGAAATCCACAGAACACCCAATACAAGTAGTGAAATACAGAGAAGAATAATGGTGGAAAATAAATGTCTACAGGCATTCAGAGAATATATCAAGAGGACTAAAAATCAGGATCTACAAATCTATAATAAGACTGATATTGATTTATGCAAGCGAAGTATGGTCGTTAGGATCAGCAGAATACAAAAGGTTAGGAGTGTGGGAGAGGAAAGTGCTCAGAAAGGTGTATGGAGGGAAGAAAGTCCAGGATAAATGGGAAAGAAGAACTAACAGAGAACTGCAGGAACTATACAACGAACCAAACATAATAGCAACCTTCAAAAGGCAAAGACTGCCATGGATAGGGCACATATCAAGGATGGACGACAGAAGAATCCCAAAAAGAATATTGGACAGTAACATAAGAGGAAAGAAAAGAAGAGGGAGGCCGAGATCAAGATGGAAAAAAGAAGTAATGGAAGATATAGAACAGTGCGAGATTAAGAATTGGTGTGAAGACTATAGATAAAAAAGGGTAGAAAAATACAGTGAATCAAGCCATAGGCCTACTAGGCCTTCAGTGCTAACATATATATATATATATATATATATAATGGGTTTAAAAGTATGAAATTCTTCATTTGATAATGAATGTTGTTCACATCTGACTGTTGTACGTTTTCAATACCGTGAGATCATTTAAATTTATAATTAAGAGTCGCCTGTGATTTGTGTTATACGTTTGGCAGTACTGAAGTGTATTGTCAGTCAATGTCAAACTCGAGGTTCGTAATTTGCTTTATTACTACTTGTTCATTACTTTTTATCAACGATTTTAATACTTACCATAATTTTCGTGGATTTTGTCTGTTGTCTGCAATAGCCCTTTCATAGTACTTTTTCGTTCTTTTCTTAACATTTCTGTTAATGAATTTCTGACTTTTTTATACCTGTTCCACTCTTCGATTCTAATTTGTTATTTTACACCTTTGATATATTACATATTTTAATTTCCGTTTTTGTCGTACCTGCTCGTTTATCGTAGCTTCCAAACATAACCATCTGCTGCATTTACTTTAGGTGCATACTTATCAAAGGCTGTTATTATGTTATTATATACAGTATTAAATAAATTGTCTACATCGGTACTATTATACTGCCAATCCATATCCATCAATGATTATACCACATCAACCAATGAAAAACGCCAAAATGCATAGTTACGGATATACTAACTTTTGATAATGTACATAACAACTGATAATCACATACCTTCCTGATTAATAGGTGATAATCACACACCTTTACAAACATCACGTTACCTGCTGTCAGTACATTTGTCATAACAACCACATTAACTGTACTTTTAATATTTATAAATAAACTGTTCAAACGTTGTTTATTGACTCGTGATATAATCTAGCCGAATGCAACCTGTGTCTTCTTGATTATCAAATCATTTCTGTTTCCACTCGATATATTGTTTTGCCAAACAATATATCTCGTGTAAACAGAAATGATTATTTGATAATCAAGAACCCACTAGTTGCATTATATATGACAATGCAATCATTCTCATAATGTTATCAACTATCATTCAGTTTTCTATTCAGGACTGAGCAATTATTTGCAATCTCCAGCTTGCTTTTCAAATATACACATAGAGTTTCGTGGTCAGTTAAGATTTCTTCCTCTTTAACCTCTACTTTCAGGTTTGGAATATTTGTTACTACTAGATCTATCAAAGTCTTAGAATTGCATGTCACTCTGGTTGCTTTAGTTAGTACTTGTTTCATTCCTAATAAATTAACTTCATTAGCTAACCTATTTCTATAAAAGTCATTTTCAGCAAACCAATCGATGTTAAAATCACTCATTATAATGCAGTTCGATCTCTGTAATACTTCAACATCAAACCACTCCAATATAGCATCTAAGAATGTATTTGAGGCACTACTGGGTGAATGGTAAATACTTGCTATACAGTATTCAATTCCACTGTATTTAAAATTAATTATTAAACACCATGTGTTATTCTGAATAACATATTCCTCATACACTTGAAACTGAATTTCAGATCTTATATATATTGCAACATCACCTGTATATCTGCTATGTGAAACAGACTGAACAAAAGAACAGTTTCTAATTTTTATTTTGCACACGTCAATGTCCTCAGTTATATGAGTCTCAGTCAAACACACAAGAAGGGGCTTTGAATCAATTACATAATAAGATATTTCATCAAAGTTTGTTGTGAGACCCTGCGAGTTAATATAGAAAACCCCACTATTCAGTCTTTTCTTGCTTTAATTGCTATACTCTATAATTTGTTTTATTCTTTATAGCTCCTTCAATTTTCTTTCTCACTGGACACTCCATATTGTATTATGCATGATTCGCATCCAGATCCAACCTATACTTTGTGTTAAGACTCAGTACAATTAATGCACTTCATTTCACTACTCTCGCACTCCCCGGATTTGTGGGATTCGAATCCACATTTGTGACAAACTTCTTTATTTTTACATTCTGCTGGAAAGTGGTTAAATCGTCCGCATTTATAACATAGCATAACATTAACGTATTCGTAATCATTACATCTGTTCCAACCAATATTAAGTTTCGTTTGCTTCATAATTTCACCAAATATCTCTCCACTCAACTCCACAATAGCCATATACTTAGTTTTCATTTTCTTTACAGCCAACACATTAATCGTTTTAAAATCTTTTGTAAATTTATTCTGCTTTACGATCGCCTCACTAATTTCCTCCTTCGTTAGGTTTTCTGATATACCAATTATTTTTACGTTTGGATTAATTACTTTTGGTATTTTTACATTGTATTTCTGTCCTAATGCTTGCTTAACTTCCTCTTTCAGCTTTTCCCTATCATCATGAGAATTACATGCAACAACTATTCCACCATCTTTTAATGTCTTAATTCCCTGTATTCCTATTGATAACTGTTGCAATTTAATTTTATTCATCAGTACTTCTTTTTTTTACTCCAGCCTCCTGTACTACCTTTGGTTTAACTACAATAATCTCATTACATTCTTTGACTTCTTTAACAACTTGGCTTCTTCTCTTTTTTATCCCCTGTAGATGAAATACTAACTGTGATTTTGATTTCCTTTATCCATTGATTCAGCTAATTTGCTTATGCCATTAGCACATTCCATGCACACTATTTTTAAGACCCGATTTTTTAAAGGTAAACACCGATCTTCCGTGGCTGATAAGCCTAAGCATTTCTTGTGCATACGCAGCTTACAACTCACAAAAGCAGTTCTGATCACTATCATCTACTTCATCTTTACGTATTTTGCAAGTCATCATGTAATCAATCATACATCCATAACCTCAAAAACTATATTTCTTCTAATTAGGCTTTTAATAAAGGCACTTATCACTTTGCAAACACTTCCACATATGTCCACAGCCTGTACAAATACTACTAAGTACTTCATATGAATTTACCTAAACTTTAACTTTTAAAATTCATACACACTATTTGACTAACCTTAACAGGTTCAAACATAACCACGTAATCGATACATAAAGTCATATATGTAATACTTACTATATTGCTAGCGGCTATGAGTGGGAAACTGACGAAGGAAGTGAGACAGACAACCAACTCTTCAATGTATAATGGTGAGCTGTGCGCAAGCGCGGCGGCGTCGTCCGCCCAATGAGGAAGTGGTCAAGTTTAAAATTCGCTTCTAAAGGCGGAGTTCGAATTCTCAGGCATGCGCACAAGACGCGTTATACTCTAAGTGAGACTATGTCGGCACCGTAATGTTTTCGGACGTTTCCAGGCCCTATTAGCAATATATGTGTATTATATATATGCATAAAGTGTAGGATGCTAAAACACAAGGGCAAAGACCGAGAGGAAGACCTACCAAAACATGGAAGAAGGCGGTGCCAAAGAAGTAGAGATGGCACAAGAACTGATGAAAGCAATAACTGAAACAAAAAAGAAAGGAAAGGGATACATAAAATTGAACGATGGTCTGATACTCTTCTACAGTATGGTTCTGGAAGGGTCAAAAGCAAGAGCAGGGTGAAATGTATACTCGCAAAGGATGTAGCAGAGGGATTCTAGGAAGAACTGCAATGACTCCTAGACATAACTGACCAACATACGATTTTTTATGTTTCAATGGACGTATAGGAAACAATAGAAAAAGTTGTGTAGGTACAATGAGACAACTTGGTGAGACTAAGTTTTGCAAATGGAAACTAGAGGAAGAATGAAAAGAACAACCTTAAGACTTACGATTGTAGTTGAAGGTTGTTTCACTGTGTGAAGGTGTGTTTTCCATTACTCCGATATTAAAGCCAAATTAGACCATATCGAGTGGATGGAAACACAAGAAAAGTGAAGGAACAGTTAAAGTCTACGTGCAAAAGGCATTGATAAGAGAAGTACAGAAGGAAAACAGTAGAACCGTGAGTAAATTAACTAACAATACAAATTTAGAGGTTATAAAAATATTGCAATAAGAACCAGCAAAGATAAGGAGAGATAAGTAAAATCACCAAATATTAAGAGCCAACTCAAGGAAGAGGATAAGCAACACATCAAACAAATATTAGGTTGGATGTAGTATTGGGAAGTGAACTGAAGGCGGAGCTTAGTTAAATGGCCGCTCTAAGTAGGTACGATTCTTAAAGCCTATGTATTTCCCTACTTAAACGCTCATTTTAAATGTTTTTTAGTATTTGTTTAAATACTTTTAGGGGCATAATATTGGGATATTTTAAGATTTCATGGTATGCACTTTAATTAAAGATGTGTAAACGGGATTTTAATAGGGCTGTTTTACCATAAATAAATAATTTAATCAGTAGTGCGTAAATATACCAATGCTGCATTTAACAGATTTCTAGTATTTTCTTAAATAATTTTACGGGACAATATTGAGAAATTGTAAGTCTTCATGATATGCATTTTAATTAAAGATGTTTAAATGGGACTTTAATAGAGCTGTTTTGATAGAAATAAATAATTTCACTAGCCGTGAGTACATCAATGGCTATTAAGTCATGCTGCATTATTTACAAAGTTTCTATTTCTACTAGGTAAGTATTTGTTACACACAGCAATTATTGGGGAATTTTAAGTCTTATGGTTGTTAAAGATGTTCTAATTATACTTTAATAGTCACGTATTAGTCATCAATAGTACAAATAAATAAGTTCGTTACACGCCGCAGAAGTCAGTCAAACGGTTGGAAAATTGAAAATATGACGTGTTCCAGTAAAGCTGGAGCAAGTCGTAGATGTAAGCACACTGTAGCAACTTTAATGTATCTGAACAGTTAAGACACGTTACAAAAACAAAATTGTGGTTTAATATAAAATTATTCATATCTGAAGGTTTTGCTTTCGCGGCATTCGCAATTGAAGATTTTGGTAAATTGCATTTTGGAACAGCAATTTTCTTCAGATGCCTTCTCTTTGCAGCTATGTCTACAACATTACAAAGTAATTAGAAAACTAAAAGGACTGTCAAAACTTTAACACTTGTTTTGCGTTTACGTCTTGTGTTATTGGATTTGCATTATAAATTTTAATTTATATCACTACGATAATAAGTATTGTACTCACCAGGAAGAATATAATCTTCTTTTTTAAAATGCAGAGAACAGACATGCATACTTTCTGTAACTTTTTTCCCCATTCTAAGTAAACGAATCCATTCCTTTCGCCGATCTGCTTTCTGATTATTAATTTTTACAAATTCTCCTACTTTAGGAGACATGGAACCGCACAGTTGTATCGCGTATTGATAGTGATTTACAACCATACACGCAACAAAACCGTTTCGATTTATTTGGTATAGGAGAAAATCTAGCTCCCTCACGTTCACGATCCATTTTTACGTTAAAGATATCCCGTTATTAAAAATATAAACAATAAATTAATAAATATAAACAAGATACTGAACTTCAGTAAGAACAAACCTAGTAAAAACAAGAACAAGCAAGGTAAATGTAGGCATGTACCAACGTATTACAGCTGCGCTCGAAAATAAAAGTAAAAGAATTTAAATAGTCATTAGCGGGGTAGTTGTAGGTCTGAATCAGAGGAGAAAGTTGCCAGAATAAATATTCCCTAGTATAAAGACGTTTCTCGCATTAGTAACTTTGTAATAAGCCAACAAATAATTAGCTTATACCATTTAGCTCAATGCGAGTTTAAATTTCGACCTCATTGGCACAGTTCAAAATTCTACCGCATGGTGGCGTAGCGCTTGGATTCAGTTGCCAATAGTATAAACACAGGATATTAAATACAAAATTTAAGCCACTGTGTAATAATACACTGAGAGGAGCCTAGCTTCTGAGAAGTAGATTCGGGCAAAGCTCCTATCGCGGTGTCGATAGTAAAAGGCACATGAGTTTTATGAATAAAAAAGGGTCCAAACCCGGAAGATCGAGAACGCACACCACAGAAAGTATTAAAGGCTATATTAAAAGGGAAATAGAAGCTCCAGAAGATTTCCAAAAGTGGGAGGAGGAGATAATAGCTTTCAGCAAAAGCTGTAATGTAACATGCTGTGTGGATGCTTAATTAATTCAATATTAATATCCAGATATCTAAAGGGTATCATGTGATAACAGTTGGTGATAGATTACTGGTGGTAGTAGCAATAGGCAACCAGGGGGTTGTTGACTGCAGGTGAAAAAACTTCTTTAATTTTGAATAATCTACGTTTAATAAGTCACGTTAAAGGGCTAACTTTCCTTTAATTGTGAGAGTAATATTGTATATTTGGTACGTGATAGCAAGATAGCCTTCTTCACAATCAAATTTTACCAAAGGTCACAATTATTATTCATATTATAATTTCAAGATTGTTTGAAACCATTTGAAGTGGTAATTGGTACTTAAACCATCAGGAAGTGAAAGTGAGAGTGATTGTGGCATGCTGTACTACTGTTTATCAAGGTATTAAGAAGTACGAGAGCTACAATGAGCTATTTTGGGTCTTCAACAACTCAAGGGAGGTGTTTGACGACTACCAATCAGTTAGGAGCTGATAGAAAATACACTCAAGGTACCAGTGAGTCTTCGTGAAGGTTAATGTATTTTTATTAACAAGTTTGGTACGACAAAATTAGTGGAAAGCATTGTAATTTAGGTTTAGAGAGCAATTTAGAATATTAAGTTTTCTAAATTTGCTTTGATTCGGGTACTCGACGTTTTCGGCCATTATATGTAGAAATTATATCATTTTAGTCTAGGTATCTGTAATTAATTTTAACCTCAATTTGGAAAAAGTAATTTGATTAAATAATTTGACAACATTTAGTTTTGATTGATTGTAATGTCAAACCTAGCATAATAATACAATCTAACTTAAAAGAAGGTTCTATTAAAAGTACTAAGGAGTGTGATTGACAAAGACGTCAATATAATAATAATTATGTAATTCAGTATTCAATTATAAAGAGATTCATTATTATAACCTTTACTCATTCAGCTGAGGAAGAGAGATTCTTATTTGCTCAATAAACTGACTAGCCGAGGTAATTTTAAATAATAGTCAAGTGACATAATTTCAATCATATATTTTCATAAAAGAGATATGTCAATTTTGAAAGTAATTCAAAAGCAACAAGGTAAGTGTTTAATACATTATTTTCGATACTATTTCTGTTAACTAAACAAAAGGGTAGATATCGAATTTACTAATTGTAATAACCGTTCGAAAAATGGTTATATAACAAAGCGCAAGGATACAAAGGAGTCCTCAAAAACAACAAGTAAACGAGGTAACCAAAGATAACACTTAAATGAAGGAGAAAAACCAGAGGAAATGGAAGCTATACTGAAAAAGATAGACGAGATCAAAGCGGAATCGGACAAAAAACGCAAAGACCTTATGACTGAACTAAAAAAGGTACAAGAAGAATTCCAGGCGGCAAAGGCGGAATGGAAAAAGAGAGCAGGAGAATGGAGACGTGAAAAGAATGAAATGGAAGCGAGAATTACCAAACTAAAAATTAGAATAGAGAAGCAAGAAAGAGAAAAACGCAAGAATAAGGTAGTAATAAAAGGAATATCAGTTGAGGAAAACCAGATTGAAGCAAAAGTTGAACAACAAAAGGATAAACTTAAGTCCACAGTAAAAGTCAAGAAGGCCTTTAGTGTCCGAGGAAAGGACAATAAGCAGATAATAATAGTAGAGCTTAACTTGTGGGAAGAAAAACAAGAAGTTATGAAAAGGACAAGTTTATTGAAAGGCACAAACATATACATAGAAAATGACTTAACTAGAGAAGAAAGGATGGTACATGCAGAACTACGGAAAATTATGAGAGAAGAGCAAGAAAATGGGAAAAAAGTTAAAATGGGATACCGAAAACTAATTATACATGACACAAGGTAAAGATAGGAGGTTACCAGGCCGGATTTAGAGCCGAAAAATCCACAGTGGACCCTATATTTGTCATCACACAAACACACGAAAAGTGCAGAGGAAAAAATATAAGAATCCATGTGATATTCACAGACTTTCAACAGGCCTTTGACAGGATAAAAAGAACAGCTATAATACAAGCAATGGAAGAACTACAATTTAGCAAAGAAACAAGGGCGTTAGTGATGACTCTGGAGAGAACAAGCAACAAGGTGACATAAAAGGACGCACAACCAAGGAGTTTGAAAGCAACATAGGCCTAAAACAAGGAGACCCCTTATCACCGCATTTGTTTAACATAGTTTTAGAATATCTTATGAGAAAAGCAGAAATAAACACAAACAATAACGTAGTAAACGGCCCATACCAAATCCTGGCATCCTCTGCAATTGATGATCTAGCGATAATGGCCCGAACAAAATCAACGAAAAAAAATCACATTACATGATCTTAGAAAACACAAAACAGAAAGGAAATCAAGAACTAAGTATCAAAACCGTTTTAACAAAGGAAAAAATAACCTTCAAGATGGCAAACAGTACAATATACCTGGGTGTTGAAATAAATACCGAAGGAAAGCAGAGGAAGGAGAAATAAGGAATAGAACTGTAAGTGCTTCAAAGTGCGCGGGCTCCTTAAATCGTTTTTTAATAAATAAAGAGTATTACAAGAGCTCTAAAAATTCAGATATATAAGACCGTTATAAGTAAGACCTACACTAACATATGCGAGCAAAACATGGGTGATAACAACAGTAGAAGAAAACAAGCTGGCGACATGGGAGCGAAAGATACTAAGAAGAATCTTCGGCGGTGTCAAAAAGGGGCAAGAATGGTGCAGGTGAACAAAAAAGGAACTGCAAGATCTATACAAGAAAGCCAATAGAAACACGGTGTTGAGACAAAACAGACTAAGGTGGTTCGGACATGTAATCCGACCCAATCAAAAAAATAATACGACAAGAACCAGAAGGAAAAAGGAAAATCGGAAGACCCAAGAAAACATGGTGGTAATAAACAAAAGAGAACATACAAGAAGCCAAAATAAACAATTGGAAACAAGAAATAAGGGACAGGAAGATATGGAACAAAAGAATTCAAGCCATAATAGGCCAAACTGGCCTTTAGTGCTGCTTTATATACAGGGTGAGTTTTTTTTCATTATCACTATAGGGATCTCGGAAACCGTGAAAGATAGAAGGTTGGTTAAATGGAGAAAGAATTGCAGTTTTATGAGCTTATTCTAGATGTGCTTTTGTTTCTTTGAAAAAATTCAAAGCCTACTAGATACAAGCTAAATATTAAAATTACTCAATTTCTTAAAGTCGGTCTAGCGCCGTTATTACTGAAAATAGAAAATATAAATAATAAGAATAAAAGTTTTAGCTATTTTTACGGTGTTTATCTTACACTTATTAGTTTTCTTCTAGCTTTCATAGTTTTTGAGTTATAACATTAAGTTACATTTTTTTAAATAGCGATCATAGTTGGCTTAGACATTTCTAAAAAGAGCTCACTTTTCAGCTTAAAATGACAGAAGGTTTGTTATACATATTTTGACAAATAATTCTTCTATAATAATTTTCGTAATAAGAAAATAACAAAAACAAAAACTATGAAAGCTAGAAGGAAATTAATAAGTGTAAGATAAACACCCTAAAAATAGCTAAAACTTTTATCTTTATTATTTTTTCTATTTTCAATAATAACGATGCTAGACAGGCTTTAAAAGATTAAGTAGTTTTAATATTTAGCTTGTATCTAGTAGGCCTTGGATTTTTTCAAAGAAACAAAAGCACATCTCGAATAAGCTCATAAAACTACAATTCTTTCTCCATTTAACCAACCTTCTATCTTTCACGGTTTCCGAGATCCCTATAGTGATAATGAAAAAAAACTGTATATATATATTAAAGCTTACGATTAAAGGGGATTCGCCAAGTAAAGTGAACTCATTCTCCACAGAAGAAATTAAAAAGAAGCATTTTGAAAAATTGTTGTGAAGTTACCCATACATAAAACCATACAAGGTTTCTGCTACTTTGATGAAAATGTTAAAAACCATACGTTTTGTGAATCAATCAGAACACAGTTCAAGACAGTCATAATCCCTCATGATTCAACAGTTTATTTTCTCGATAAACTGATCAAGAAATAATTCTAAACATCGTAGTTGAGAAATTGTCTAGAATGCAATTATAAATCAAGGACAAAAAAGGTGGGGATACAATTAAGAAATAGATGAAGATCCCTTAACAAATCAAGAATCAGGACTACATAAAAAGTTAGGTTATATACCTAAATAACTTCACTTTGACTTCAAAACAAGTATAGTCCAATTACTTAACATCTGCACTGTCAGTGTCAAATTTAAAAAAAATGTCTTGACTATACATCAAAAATAATGTGTTTTTTATTAGACAGTACAGTAATTTAATTGTTAAAATGTGAAAAATAACAGTGGTGCCAACATATTGTCAGTTTGACAGTGCAGATGTCAAGTAAATGGACTATAGTAGTCCTAATGAATGAAAGACGAAATCATTAAAGATGCTGCTATAAATCGTCACAAGAATTAGAATGCAAAGCAAAAACGAGTCCTTTATTTAAAATTTACCTTCATAGATTTATCAATCACATAGCTGTAATTCCTCAAAGCACAAACACCAACAAAATTAGGTTATTTAACTTACGTAACCTCACTTCTGCTTCATGATACTGATAGTAGGATAAAGCTTTACAAAACAGTTAACCACCTCTACAAATACATAAAAAAAATAACTGAAAAACCAATGATAAACCATGCAGCTGTATGAATTCAAACAAAGCAAAAAAAAGTGAGGTTATCGTAATCTGTACTGTTTGAGGCTTTCGCGGTTACTCGAATTATTCTCCTTAGCATAGAAATTCGACTTAGACCGCGTAGTATTTGTGTATAAACACCCAGCATTCTCTGGCTTAATGTGCCTTGCACCTTGTGAAGTCGAGCAAGAACCCGCTCGATGGCCATGCTCTTTGGTGGCTCGTGTTGTTTGAGTATCTTGAGAACGAGGATACTTAGGCAGATTTGGCCGTTTTGCTGTTTGTGCATCCGGGTTTTTGCTCGACTTCACAAGGTGCAAGTTATCGTAATCTGCTTAAACAACATAAGCGCAGTACAGCTTGTAACATTAAAATCTCACCTAAAATTTGGCTCTGTCCATTTTGTGCGGCAGCTATGAGTGGCGTCCTGCCATCCAGATCCTTGCAGTCAATTTCCGCTTCCTGTTCGAGGAGGTATTTGGCACAATCCACATGTCCGTGCAGGGCGGCTATGTGTAGGGGCGTCCGGTTCCTCGCGTCCTTCAACTTGACGATGTCGGCACCGTAATGTTTGCACAGCAGCTCTACGCAGCGTTCGGCACCTACAAACCTAATTCCGTAACGGCATTAAAAGAAGAATCTGTTTCTGTGAAGAAACTTACGTGGCACAATGTACTGGAGAAAATATGTTTCCTTCCAGATTTGTGAATATATTCTGTTCGAGCAGGAAGGACACAGAGTTTGGATTGCCTAAAATATAATCTTAAGGCACGACATTTATAAAAGCAAGGATCTTACCGCTGTAACAGGCCCAATGCAACGCGGTGCATTCCTGATTGTCCAAGGCTGTCGCCTCGGCAGGTTCAATATGTTTAAGGATCATCTGCAAGCTTGATAAGTGCCCGCAGGCTGCAGCCAAGTGTAGTACGGTTTTACCATTAACGTCGGGTATGTTCACTTTAGCACCGTGAGCTATGAGTAATTGCACTGCATTATGCTGTCCATTCACTACCTATAATTAGTGGAAATTTATATTTTGCAAATTGTTGATTTGCCAAAACTGACTGCTCTAAACAACGATGAGTGTTTATCTGCATCCACTATGTTAGGATCTGCACCGCACTTCAGCAGTGTATTTGCACATTCCGTATGACCCCCTGAGACAGCCAACATCAAAGCCGTTCTTTGTAGACTATGCAGAGAACACACATTAATTCATTTATTGCTATATGCAGACGTGCATCATGAGTGAATAATTAGATGACTATGAAGTATGCATCATACTGGTCGTTTTTGCATGGTTATGTTTACCATATGGTCAATAGACAATGATTGTATTTTATGAAATTTTACTGAAATTTGCATAACTTCACAAAATAAATTACTTATGTTCTATGCAACTTGAACTGTCATAATCCAAACCAAGCGTAAGCGTAAAAACCATAAAAGTCTAGGTCACTAGTTACTCGATTTTGGCTGTTGAAAGATTAAAGAAGCACAACATACCTATCAGGAGCGTCGATAACATTCTTGTCTTCGGTATTGTCCAACAGCAGCGCCAGGCAGTGTATGTGCCCGTTTCTAGCGCTGTAGTGAACCGGACTCATGTTATGTATAGTATCGCTGATCGCGACCTTTGCCCCAAAACGCAACAGCATTTGAACGCAGTGCGTGTGTCCGGAACGTGCGGCTAAGAGCAAAGCAGTGCTACCATGCTGGGCCCTAATGTTGGTGTTATGAAAATATGATAACAGAAGCCTTAATATGTCTTGGTTACCGTTGCGTGCCTTCAATGAAAGATAGTATTAGATATTAGAAAGATTATTCGATACTATAATAAATGAACTAATGAAATTGGTCAATTTGTCAAGAGGCCAATCAAAATGGACTATATTTGAAAACACCTAATGTCGCAGTGTTTTCACACGATCACGATTGGTTTTAATGAATTCAATTTAGTGAGTAGGCTGACATTTCGCCAAAACGTCAAAGTTAAGTTTGGAAATTAGCTTCGTTCTAAAAATCTATAATTATTTTAAAAGCTCCAGTATTAAATTAGTAGTGAAAAACATTAAAAAACTTTGCCATTGATGAACACAGCAAAATCAAAATCATATATTTATATTGTTGAATAATTTTTCCAAATACCACTAAGATAAAATGTTTGAAGAAATTTTCTTCGTTTACATAAAAATTATTAAAAATTTCTCTCAACAACAGTTAGGTAATGAAGCCATTACATAACTGAATGATATAATGAGCTTCATTACCTAACGGAAATAGTGTCGTAATGAGTTACTTATCCCACTGGAGTAGATAACGTGAGGACTATCATTGCTCTTGACCTTTGTTCTGGCTCCTTCTCTTTCTGCCATATTTGCCTAATCAATTTCAATATGTGCTCGTGCAACTTTTCGCCTCCGTATTTTATCATTTCTGCTACCACTCCATTCCACCTTGTGCTTTTATTATTTTTCTATAACTTTGCATACTTCTTCTTTGCTGGGTGGCTCTATTTTTCGTTCCTCTTGCTCTCTCTTGTGTGAGGGTCGCGTATTTATCAAACATTTTTATTTAGGCAACTTTATTTCCAGGAAAGACAATAAAAACTAGTATAAGTAGATGTATTTGTATGTATTGCAGTAGTAAACAATTATAGCTCTTAAACGAAAGCTTTCATTTGATTTGAATAGGTTGTAAGCAGACACCTTTTGCAGCTGTTAGGAATGCGGTGGGAGTAATAAAATATCCCGGCGCATAACATAACGAGAGGCAAAAACGATTTGGGAAACAAATAGCCCAAACAGCCAACTAATTTAGTTTAGAATTTATTAGGTTGCAATTTCAACCAAAGTGTTGACATCACTTTCAAATGCACCGTGGAAAATCCCAATTTAAAACTTGATTGGAAAATAATTCAGCGGTCGTAGGTTTTGGAAGGGCAACCACCAATTAATGCAGCGCCGCTCTGGCAACGAAATTTAGATTTTTTGTCATTGGCTGGACACTCCGCGACCCGGAATAAAAGTTACAAGCTTGTTTTCGATATTAAACAATTGACTGTCTCGTTACCTAGCGATTAAATTTACATTTGTTTTTATGAAAATGATTTTTAATATCATGTTTTAACTTATGAACTTTAATATACTGTTTTTGCTTAAATACTAAGCTCTGCTTTCTTGGGAATTATCACTTTTACGCTTTAAATCTCTGCTTTTTAATCACTTCAGTTTTAAATGCACTGTTTCACATGTTTATTTTAGCACTGCACGATGTTTGTTTCCCTTGATAGGTAGCCTAATTGCTCTTTGCAATCTTTACTTCCTCGTACTGCTTTGCATCGTTTCTTTACCCTTCAGTTGCCTTGCCATTTGCGGGTGATACAATTTTTAATCATAATGCTCATATAATTTTTGTAATTACACAAACCATCTTTGTATTTTTAAAATTCATATCATTGTATTGATTTCACCAAACTCAAATCTGTCAGCTAGATAAATTAACTGAAACGCTGAATGTAACCCTTCTGAATCCTGCCATATCTAATGCCAACCTTTCTCACTCAAATTTTATTTACTGCTACTCCTCTCACGTGCATTTATTACTGTAAAATTACTGACTTTCTTGCAATAAATAAAACATTTAATTCTGTGCTCATTCTGTAATTATTCATTTCCGTGTTAATTAGGCAACCAGAATTGCTGTGGGCACTAAACCATTGCAGTATTTATTTCCCGCTATTGTTAATACACGCAACTTTCGCCTGTATTTTATCACCCTTTGGAGTTAATTCACTAATTTCCACTTTATACCGTTTAACTTCCCTTTAATTTTATTATTCTTCGTTGTCGCACTTTTAACTGATCTTGACGCCTGCTATTTTCTTAATTTTTCGCCTTTATAACTTATACCGGGTGCTGACTTGCACGATGCACCATAGGAATTTGCATAGTAAATTCTTTATGTTCAATTATTTGCTCCCCTAATTATTTTAGAGCTAAAGTGTAAATAAATTTTTTGTAGAGAAAAAAATACTGCATCCATTCATACTGTTGCTAACAATTTTTCATTTTCCAGAACCGAAGGAATGCAAAAAATCAAACTAGCATTTTTACGAGAATCAGTGATGCCATGGAATTATGGAAACAAGCCAATGCCAACGCAAGTGTGTGCGGGGCGATCATCCAGTCACTGCCGTCAAAAGATTGAATTTATTGTCGCTTTTCTCGTTTTGGTGTAAGTTCTGAACCTCATTATTACACCTGTATGTATGTATAAGGTTATACATTCTTTGCAGAATTGTAACCACTCACTAAATGAGTTCTACAGACTCAATTACTCATGGTGAGTCACTCCATTTAGCACTAATCACTTATCCCTTTCAAACTTTATCATGTGTTTTGGCTGCTTTCACTATTTCCTTCCATTTTTTTCTGTCCTTTACTTGTTTCTCCCAGTCTTTTATTCCCATTCTTCTTATATCTTCCCTCACTTGGTCCTCCCATCTCACTCTGGGTCTTCCTCTTTTCCTATTCCCACGTGGGTTCCATTCTGTGATACGTTTAATTACTGTGTCGTCCTGTCTTTTTATGTGTCCTATCCATCTTAACCTCATTGCTTTCATGACTTTTATTGTTTCTCCTTTTAAGAATTCCTCTATTTCTCTATTGTACAGTCTTCTATTTTCTTCATCCTTTACTTTTACTAATCCATAAATTTTTCTTATTATTTTTCTTTCGAAGATTATTACACCTACAATTATTTAATAACGTGCCTGTAGTCTTAAACTTAAAATAAATCAGTCTTTTAATGGTTGTACTGTTTGGAATTTGCCGATACGGATAATTTACAATAAACAAGGAGCTTAGTTAACGAACGTCCACCATACTCGTAAAACCATTTCTATTATGGACAAGGTCTAGGTACCTTAGAGACATTAAGCAGAACATAATTAAAATGAAACATCAATGACAAACAAACAAACAACACATATTGTCGGTCCGCACGCATTTGCGTTGGCATTGGCTTGTTTCAATAATTCCATGTGAACAGAGATGCCTGAGAGGCTGTATCAGGACTCCGTTACTTTGCGCTGATTCTATCCGTCAAGCACGTAAACAAGACTGTGTTTACGTTTTAAACCAATGTAGTCAATGGTACTTGAAACGGACGGCAGTAGAGACACTAACCCTCGGAGCACAGCCTCATGCCCCGTGAATATTATGGCTTAGAAAGGGTAGTGAATGAATCAAACATTAAATGCAGATTAATTTTATTATGAAAATAGACTAGTATTTATACAAATAAAAAATGCTTAACGCAGTAACAATATCAAAGTTCATATGTACAGTTTAGTAGCACAAAGTGTTTAAATTACAAACCAGCAGATAAGCAATTGTGCAGGTTTATTTCCTGGTCGAGCGAAGGTCGCCCGTTGAACTCGCTGCTGTGGGTCGATATTATGCAAGAAGTGCAGAATTGCGTTTTCCTGGTTTTTAACTCATACGATTGTGTAATAACACTGGTTTTTAAATTACGAATAATGTTTCGTAAATTTGAACTGAAATATATAGTTTTAATCTAATTTAAACATATTAAATTTAGTAATTGGTGATAGCAATATTAAATAAATTGCATTTAAAAGCCATGCAACTGGATTTCGTAAATTTTAGAAAATAAAATTTATGTGTGTTTAAATCAAGTTTAAACATATTGCCAATTTTAGGCCGAAGAAAAAGAAAAGGAAAACTATATTGTTTCTTCCACATTAAGGGTTCTTAAAGGATATTCTTCTACGGTTGACTGGCGTTGTTTGGATTGATGCTTCCTTCGGTTGATCCTTTTTCGAATGTAGTAGAAGGCTCCTATTAGAGCGGCGGCTCCCAATATGCTGCCGGTGATCCCGCTGGATAGATAGGAATGATGTCGGATAGTTTCCCATGTTACGTCTTTTAGACGCTGTTGACGATTCTTCTGGAGAGGTAGTAGTGATGTCGGATGGCTCTCCATGCTACTTCCTTCAGATGATGTTGCAGGTCTAACCGAGAGGGTTGTAAATCCTCGAAGTGGTTCGGTTGCTGCAACACTGGCTCCTTTGCTATTTCTGTAAAAGAGCTTTTGTGTTATTGTGTCGTTGAATACGTTGCCACTTGGTTTGGAACATCCCGATAACGTCCATCTGCTGCCTCTTCCTTTGGAGACGAACATTATATGAGTGCATACGATAATTAATATCACTCTTGCCGAGGTTAGCTGTTTTAAAAGATTCCGTATCGGTGTTCCACATTGCGAGTAGTTGGTAAATTTCCTTGCAGAATTTAATAAGCCGTCTTCTTGATTCCATTCTCTACGAGGTGCTAGGTGCTTAGCATTGTGTTTATAGTTTTCTGAACTTCTTGCTTCCATTTCTTGTCTCCACCCTTCATTGGGGGAGAAGTGCTTGAGATTTCTTCGGTACTGGGAACGATCGTGTGCGGGTGATGTTGGCCGAAATTTTATCTTCAGACTTTGGTTCCTGCCTACACCGAGTGCTAAGTATTTAGTGAACTCGGAGGTTTTCTCGCTTGCTGCATTTCTTGATGCCATTTCTTGATGCCACCCTCCACTAGGTGCTAAATGTTTAGAGAACTCGGAGGGTTGCTCGTGTACTGCAATTCTTGCCGCTGTGTCTTGTTGCCACCCTCCACTAGGTGCTAATTGTTTATTGAACTCTGAGGGTTTCTCGATTGCTGCAGTTCTTGTCGCTGTTTGCTGATACCACCCTCCACTAGTTGCTAAGATTTTAGTGGACTCGGAGGGTTTCTTCAATGGTTTAGTTATTGCTGGAATTTCTGGGCTGCTTCCACCGCTTGGCGAGAAGTGTTTGACATTGGATTTTTCTTTTTCTGCATCCCCTGCCGACAAGTCTTGGTGCTGCTCTCCACCGGGTGTCGAGTTTTTAATGGAGTCGGAGGGTTTTTCATTTTCTGCAGTTATTGCTGCAACTTCTTGGCTCCATCCCTTACCGAGTGTCAAGTTTTTAGTGGACTCGGAGGTGTTCTTGTTAGCAGCAGTTATTGCTGCAACTGTTTGGCTCCATCCATCGCAAGGTGCGACGTGTTTGGTGTTTTCTTTTCTTTTCTGTCCATCGACTTTGTGAATGGGAACTTCCTGAAAGGAGACTTCGTGAACGAAGACTTCGTGAGTGAGGACCATGGAAACTCCATTTACTTGGTGATTTTCTTGTGGATGAGAAGATGCTACCTTTTCACATTCGATGATAACAGGATGTTGAACTTCCGTATTCTTTATATTGGCAGCTGCGATTGCTCGTTCTTCCGCTGTAGGATCGGTTGTTAATATTTTCTTCACCTGCTGGATTGTTTGCTTGTCATTGGTAGGTGAACTTCGGAACTGACCACAGCTGTTGATGTAGTGACCTCCATGATTAAGGGTTTCGGAAGCTTCGATTTTCTGCGGTCTTTCCTGTACTGATTCTGTGAATTTCTTTTCACGTACCTGATATTTTGGGGAAAGTGTTCTTTGTGTGGGTACTTCTTCTGTGTCCCAGAATTTCTGCAACTGATATTCTTCTCCAATTTGCCACGAGTTGCCAATCGTGGTATTGACCTTCATGTAGTTGTCCCGATGTTGATTGATTTGAGCCACTGTGTCTGTGAATTTATTCTCACATACCTGATCATCTGGGGAAATTTTTCGTTGAGTGGGAACTTCTTCTATGTTCCAGAATTTTTGTAACTGATATTCTTCTCCAATTTTGGCAACCATGGTGTTGACTCTAATGCTGTCGTTATGCTGTCTTCCAATGGTTCCAGATAATACCCAACCCAGTTTGGTATTTTGTCCCAAGATGCCATCCTTTGTTTTAGTGATTCCTTCTGGGATTTTCCATTTGGCAATTTTTGGCTCGCTGTTCCCAATTCCTGTGATTTCAGCTCGAACCTTGGTCCTGGGTAACCCCAATAATTCGGCTGATGCTTCCGTGATAAACGACCCCTGAGACCCGGGATCTATTAATACTCGTAGTAGATGAGTCATCCCGGATGCTGCCTTTACTTGAACCATTGCTGTGGCAAGTAGAACTTGGCTCTCCTGTGCGCCTAAATTGGCGGTGATGATGTCCGACTTCGGCTTCTTTTCTGGAGCGTTGGAAGTCTTCATAGCTGCTGCATGAGCTGACGTCCTCATCTTTTGGGCAGGGAGCGGCCTTGATGGTGGCTGCGCCTTATGAAGCAGTGTATGATGCGGGAAGCGACAGATCCTACAATTAAAATAGGCACGACATGGTATATTTGAATCGTGCCGCAAGCATCGATAGCACAATCGATTGGTTTTTACTGCTTCTAGTTTTTCATGGGTAGGTAGCCTCTGGAAGTGGCTACAGTTGTCGATGTAATGATTTCCATGGCACAGCTTGCAATTTAGGGATGCGGAAGCGTAATTCTTCTGTGGTCCTTCCTGCGTGGGCTTTCGAGCTCCATCTATGGATTCTAGGGATTGGAACCGCACTTGCAGGAAAGCCATTAAATTTTGGTGATCCTGGACTTCATTTGGACATTGAAGCGACTGTTCATATAATGTGTTGGTTTCAGGATCCCATTTTCGAGCGATAGCTCTGTTAATCCACGGACCCCAACTGTCCGTGGAGATGCCTAAATTTTTGATTGCCTCCACACATTCCTTGATGGAGTCGTGCAATCGTTTTAACCCTTGGGCTGACTCTTTGGAGAGGACCGGCAGATCGAATATGGTATCTAGCAATTTAGTTAAAATAAGGCGATTATTTTGATACCTTTGTTGCAGCAGATTCCAGGCGGTGTTGTAGTTTGCTTGGGTAACAGCTAGATGCTGGATCAGTCGGCTTGGCTCTCCCTTAAGATGCGTCTTTAAATATTGCATCTTGATGACATCGTCCATATTCTGGTTGTCATCTACTAATTTGGTGAACAGGTCCTTAAAAGTGGCCCATTCCTCATAATTTCCCTCGTATATGGGGATTTTGACTTGAGGAAGCGAGATGGCTGCTGCTTGCTCGTTCCTTGTTGGCGCTTGCAATAAAATAATTAAATTTCTGTACCTGTCTTCCAACGTAGTATATTCAGGACTGAAGTGCATTTGTTCTGAAGCCATGTCGTTTGACATAACTTCTTCGTCCATCTCGACCACACGATCCCATTTTTCTCTTAATTCCCTTGTCGTGATGGCGGGCCTCCCTAATTCTTGTGTTAGCTCGGCGTCGTCCATCGCTTGCTTAAAATTCTGGATCCGAATCTGCAGTTTTCGGATACGAACCTTTTGCTCGGGGTTAGCCACCATTTCCTCTTGTGTTCTGCTTGCGGAGGGGTTGGAAATTTCCGTTGCTTTTGAACAGCTCTGCAAGTAACTTTTTGCTTCGCCGTATATGGCTTTAATTTGGTCGTAATACCCTGTTTTAAAATAATTATGAGTTGGAATACTTAGCTGCCCCAATTTTGCATGATTCTCAGTTGCAGTGTTCCAAAGTTCGTCCAGCGTCTTGTTGCGACTGGCGATGTAGGCTTCATTTTTTCGGCTGGCAGGGTCCTTTTTGCTGTTGGATAATATTTACTTTATCTTCTGCGCGAGCTCTTCTTGGGCGATAGCTAAGTTGTTGAATTCCTCCATGTTGTTGGCCATTTTTCTGGGAACTGGGTGGTTGGCAGATGTTGTCTTCTTCTCGGGATGTGTTTTTTCGTTAGTTGGAGACAGATCCGGCTCGAAGGACCATGAACAGAGATGCCTGAGAGGCTGTATCAGGACTCCGTTACTTTGCGCTGATTCTATCCGTCAAGCACGTAAACAAGACTGTGTTTACGTTTTAAACCAATGTAGTCAATGGTACTTGAAACGGACGGCAGTAGAGACACTAACCCTCGGAGCACAGCCTCATGCCCCGTGAATATTATGGCTTAGAAAGGGTAGTGAATGAATCAAACATTAAATGCAGATTAATTTTATTATGAAAATAGACTAGTATTTATACAAATAAAAAATGCTTAACGCAGTAACAATATCAAAGTTCATATGTACAGTTTAGTAGCACAAAGTGTTTAAATTACAAACCAGCAGATAAGCAATTGTGCAGGTTTATTTCCTGGTCGAGCGAAGGTCGCCCGTTGAACTCGCTGCTGTGGGTCGATATTATGCAAGAAGTGCAGAATTGCGTTTTCCTGGTTTTTAACTCATACGATTGTGTAATAACACTGGTTTTTAAATTACGAATAATGTTTCGTAAATTTGAACTGAAATATATAGTTTTAATCTAATTTAAACATATTAAATTTAGTAATTGGTGATAGCAATATTAAATAAATTGCATTTAAAAGCCATGCAACTGGATTTCGTAAATTTTAGAAAATAAAATTTATGTGTGTTTAAATCAAGTTTAAACACCATGGCATCACTGATTTTTGTAAAAATGCTAGTTTGTTTTTTGCATTTATTCAGTTCCGGAAAATGAAAAATTGTTAGCAACAGTATGAATGGGTGTAGTATTTTTGTCTCTACAAAAAATGTATTTACACTTAAGCTCTAAAATAATTAGGCGAGCAAATAAATGAACATAAAGAATTTACTATGCAAATTCCTATGGTGCGTCGCGCAAGTCAGCACCCGGTATATCACTTTACATTCACTGCACTGTTGATGGAGACTATTTATACGTTATCGCGTCGAACATCCACCATTTTAAATCTTGTACTAATTTAATTTTATACAGTTATTTTATGTTTTTTAGTATAGAAAATATTTTATACTGACTTATTTCGAAATCAACAACTACTTGATGTATTGAATTTTGTGGATGTGCTCTAAAATACACCAATACTAGAATATCTTCATCATTTGAGGCACGTCCATTTTCTTGCCCTTCGTACCTGGTCATTTCTACATAAATTACTTTCGAGACTTGTAAAGTACAGGGGTGTAGTTGTCTCCTATCTGGAAACTTAGCCTGATACATCACACAAGCTTCTCTATTATTATCACTACATCTGATGTACACCCTTAGCGTTTCCATTTTTCATGAGAATATTGATCACGGATTTCGTGCTACTTAAGATGAAAGTAATACGTAGGAATTTACTCAGTTAGTTTGACACTAAAGCTGTAGCAATTGTTTTCACCACCTACCTTCTCAAAGAGATGCGTTCAATTCGCTTAAACATGCATTTGTTACTTAAGTATCGATTTATGTTTTTAATTGATTAGATAACTATGACGTGATATACAGGGTGTTCCATAAATATACCGACAAACTTTTAGGGGTGGTAGGGGACATCAAAATAAACATTTTTTGCTTTATAAACATATGTCCAAAAACACTTCATTTTCGAGATACAAGGTGTTAAAATTTGTTTAAAAAATGGTTCAAATTTTTTTCCTCAAAAACGAAGCAAGATATGCAAAACCCTCAAGTGAAAAAAAGTTGTGTTTTTCGTTGCTTCATCTTAAAGAACTTTAAAAATTGCAAAAAAAAACCACTGGGTGCTATTTTTTTATAGAAAAACACTAACAGGTTGCCCCATCAGCATGCCCCTGAAATTACTGTTTCCAAAAGATGCCTCATAAAGTTACCAACAAACTGTGAACATTTCATTAAAATCGGCTGAACCGTGGTTTTCTACAAATTTTAACACCCTGTATCTCAAAAACGAAGCGTTTTTGAACTTATGTTTATAAAGCAAACATTTTTGTTTCGATATCTCCTACCACCCCTAAAAGTGTGTCGGTATATTTATGGAACACCCTGCATATAAAGAATTTTTTTTACAGTTTTAGAATATGTAATAAAATTGGGTACGTTCAATTTAAAATTTTGAATGTATTTGCTACATCTAACACATTTGATGCTCAATTGATTTTTTAGCTGGCAGATAATAGAAAATTAAATGTAGAACAACTTGTCTCCTATAATATTTTTTTGTATCCCACAATAGCCAAGATATCTGCTGTGACAGCTAAAATCAAACAGACTGTATAGACTACAAAGTTATTTCTACATTTTTCACGATCGCTTTTGAATATCAATCAATTTACTAGGGTCTCTGTCAAAATGCCTAGGTTAGTTCTAAATTCTTAAGGACGTTATGAAATTCTGATGATTACTTTAAGATTCTCGAGGATAATACAGTTCAAGGTCATCCGAAAACTTTCAGTCACAAAGTTTGCATCCATGTTTTACTTACTGAAGGAAAACTTCCAAGAAGGTAGTCTTACTGCCGGTCTTATAAAGGTGACTAATCTGACGTTAACTTTAATTTGCTGTTAAAATAAACAAAAGCGTATCAAAACGTCATTGCTTATGACATTTTATTCATTAGTAAACAAATTTTGAGGCGCTTTTGTTTATTTTAACAGCGAATTAAAGTTAACGTCAGATTAGTGGCCTTTATAAGACTGGCTGTTAAAATGTTAAAAGTTTGAGGTCAAAAATAATGTTCAAGATGATTGGTATGCAGGGTTGTTAACAATTTCTTGCATCCTTAATATTTTTCTTACTGAAGGTATACTTTAAAAAAGGTAGTCTTAAAATTTTGAAAGTTTGAGGTCGAAAATACTGTTCAAAGTGGTTGGTATGGAGAGTTATTAATAATTTGTTGTGTTCTTAAAATGGAGGTGTAAACAAACCGTATTTTTGTCATGTCTGGAATATAAACTTTCATTTGATTTTTTTTTATTTGACTAAGAGCAAGATAAGAGGTATAACAACTTTTTAATGTAAATGTTCCTTGGTTTTTATTGTTCCCTGCCAATAGATAGATATTGTGATAAACACAAAAAAATACTTACTGCTAGATGTAGCGGCGTGGTAAGTGGCATATTACTTCCATGCATAACATAATTGTTACCGACCATCGACAGCAGAAACCCTAAGCCTGCACAATTTTCCCCGGCAACAGCATAGTGAATGGGAGTGAAACCTTTATTATCCTTCAATTTCGGATCTGCCTTGTGTCGCAGAAGATACTCGACGCATCTACAAAATCAAATTACTAACACCCTTCTGCTGCATAAATGCTAAACTTACTCTCCCTTAATGTCGTATGCGGCCGCCAAGTGGAGGGGAGAACAGCCCTCCGAATCGCAGAGGTTCACGGGGCTGCCCAGGCCGACCAACGTAAACACGCACGGGTAGTGGCCCTGGACAGCTGCGTAGTGCAGCGGCAGCCTCCCGATGTTATCCACGACATCAAAGTTGGCCCCGTTGCTGACGAGCAAGTCTAAGCACTCGACAGATCTAAAAAAGACCGTCAGATTTGAGCCTCCTCGTGGGAATCTACTCACCCTTTGTAGGCAGCACAATGCACGGGGGTTTTCCCTGAATCGTCCTGTGCATTCAGGTCCACGCTTGCTTGCAAGAATTTGCGGCAACATTCAACATAGCCCGAAAGGCAGCTCATGTGTAGAGGTGTTCGCCCTGCGTATCTATGTTGAAAACGTAAAGAAATAAAACAAAACCTGAAAAATATCAAGTAGCTATATCTAACCAAGGGCGTGCTGGGTATTTTTGATGGGGAAAAAGATCTTTCACAAGCTACTTGTGTCAGAAATATTACAAGATGTTTGTACCTTATACTGAAAATTTTATAAGCTTCATTTTTACAACGTTTACAAATTCAACAACGAATGGTCTTTATTATTACAGAGTAAGAAAAAATATAATTCGCTAATAATACGAGTTAAACGACAGACAACAATATACAAAAAAAATTGTAACAAAAAACTACAGCAGGAATGCGAAAGAGACTTCAAGAAATTACACATTAATTGTGCTAGGTGACTTCAATAACCAGATTAGAAAAGAAGAATATATGAGAGAGGTGGTAAGAATGAACAGAATACATGAATACATCAATGATAACAATAAGACTATGTCAACAAAAGATAGCAAACAAATAACTAAGATAAGAAAATAAACACACAATGGGATGTCAAAAGATTTACAAAAAAAATGGGCCAGTCATAATGTAAGAATTAAATGACAAAGTTAATGCAGGAGGAACATGAACAGAAGTCGGCTACAAAATAAAGAAAAAAAAATGAGACTGGTTTGATGATGAATGTAAAAAGAAAAATGAAACAAAAATGCAATGGATAAATAACCAAACGCAAAAAAAGATAAATCTACAGAGAAGACAGAAGCAATACGGAAAAATTATGTAGAAGAAACAAATGTGAACAGAAAAACAACAGACTAGAAGAGTGAGCTGCATAGCAATAGTTATATGTATAAAGAGATAAACGAAAACTCAATAAGAAGGACGTAACAGCAAAGAATATACTTTAAAATTGATATCGAAGAAATTGTCAACCAGGAGAACATTGAATTAAGAGAGGAGGAAATAGAATGCCCCAAATATGAGCATATAGGTAATCATACAAAACGTAAAGAATAGAAAATGAACTAGATATGACAATTTTAACAACTGAACTGATTAAATACTATGCAGAAATTCTAAAAAAAATATATATTTCAATTGATATTAAAAACTTAGAACTTAGAATAAAATTGAAATTCTAAACGATATTAACTGGGTCGAGTAGCATGCGTAGTAAGCACACATAGCATAGGTCGAAAGCACAAACCACCGTTTCAAGATTTTTAATAAAAGTAAAACTGAAGAAATTTAATATGGATATAGTCGCCCTATAGGAAACAAAAATACCTGTGAAGAAATAAATGAGACACAAGATTACATAATATTCAATAGTGGAAACAAAAACAGGTTACTAGAAGTAGAATTTCTAACTGGAAAAGAAATAAAAGCATCAATAATCAGCTTCACACCAGTGTCTGAAATACTATGCATGTTAAAATAGAAAAAGAGTATCGGAAAATAAGCATCACAAACATGCACGCACTAATAGAAAAACTGTGTATCGCAGCAAAGGAGCAATTTTACGAAGAAGTGGAATGAATATATACCAAACTATGATGTAAAATTCGCGATTGGAGGAGAAGACATCTATGTATAGACCGACAATAGGAACTCACAGTAAGCATGCATGTAGCAATGAGAATGGAAGAAAGACCATGCATTAATAGAGAAATGAGCAGAGAAGTACGTAAATGATATAGAAGCGTACAAAGGACCCGATGTGGACACGGATCACTTTATGTTGGGAACCAAGTTCAAGTAAGAATTACCAAACAGCCACAGAGCCAAAAATGGAAAATGGAAAACATTAGATGTGGAGAAACTAAAAAACAAACATGAAAAAATCCAAGATGTAGAATAGAAATTAACAGTAAAGAACAATGAAAGCATAAATAAAATCTGGGCTAACATTGTAAGAGCCATTAAAATTGTAGCAGAATAATTAGGGAGGATAATAGGAAAACAAGGACAGGAAGTTAAAAACAATAATCGAGAAAGAATGATATAATTGTGTGTAGAAAATAACCTAGTAATTGCCAACACAATGTTTAAGCACAAAGATAAACACAAGTATACTAGGGTAGAGCATAGCAGAAATTTAAAAAATAATTGATTACATCCTGGTAAATAAACAGAAATGCAGATAAATACAAGACGTTAAAGTGTCAAGACAAGCCAAAATTGGAAGTGAGAATTATAGTCCAAGAGCCAGCAACGGATTTCTTACAGTATTTTTAACAAGTCTGTAACTGTTATGAAAGGTCCCTTTCAATATACTGAGAAGGAAACTCATAGTCTGGCAAGCCTGCGGTGGTGGTTTCAGCCCCCTTGCGCCCTTAAAGGGCGGAAAAAAATAATGTGTCAAAACTGACACAAAACCTAGGAATAATATGTTGGTAACACTGTAAGTCTATGTCAAATTCGAGGTTAGCAGGTTAGATTTTGCGTCAGTTTGTGTCAAAACTGACAGAAAACCTAACCTGGTAACCTCAAATTTGACAGACTTACAGTGCCACCAACTTATTATTGACACGTTTGAATTTCCACAGCCCGCTGAGGATCCGTTTTTTGGATCTCTCGATATTTTACAGTAAATGGTTAAGAGGGGGCCGTCAGACACGATTAATAACAGATGGCGCCGTAAGCGAAAAGCAGACCTTTCTAATAATGTCATTATTTTAAATTTAAATGAATATCTAAGTTTGGAGGAAACACTAAAGCCATGAAGAAATACCTATAATGGCAATAACAAAGTTTCAATGCGAAATGGATTGTTTTAATACAGTAACTCATCGTCTGAAATCATAAAAATAAAAAATAAAAAAATCACCTACAAACATAATAATTTGTTATTGCCACTAGAAGGCTAACCACATAAATTATCTAAAATTTGAAATCAATCTATACAGTCTTTATTGAGAAAATGGAATTTTTGGGCAAATTATTTACAACTCCATGACCTCTACATGCCTTTGTGCATATAACGTTTCAGCTATTGCCACTGAGATGGCGCTGGCTATTATATGGATAGCTATACAGGTTGCATAAAAATTTACACTTCCCATATCTTTTTTAATAACTGGAATAATTGCAATAAAGATTTGAATTTTTTTATGTAATACAGTAAAATCTCTCATAAGCAGACACCTTCGGGACTGTAAAAAAGGGTCGGCATAATGGAGATGTCTGCTTATAGTAAAAAGTAAAAAATTAAACCTACTAATAGCTAGTTGATAATTTGTTACATTTTTTGCTTGATTATTTCCTTCATACCTAAACTGGCCAATCATTAAGTCCGATTTTCTGTTGTTTATGGCATTACATAGTGAATAAAATCCTTGCTAAAACTTAGGGGCGATTAAAGCCCGCCAATTTGAAAAGGGTAATTTTGATTAGGATAATGGAATATCTGGCCTAGAACACTTTCCAAGTGATAGTAGCATCGAGTATGATGTATTTCACTAGTTTGACTTTCAGAACTAGGTACTTTCTGAAATATTGCTTGGTAGAAATTAATTTTCTGATGTTTTTGACTTTTACATTGACAAATATTTTAGAATTACTGAGCATCGCAGTGCTTCTTGTATTGCGTTATTATGGTAAACGAATACAAACAAATTCATTTCGTGTCTGAAAATTGCAAAACGTCGCACCATTCACAATGAGTACCAGTAAAGATTTTTTGTAGTTCATTAATCGACAAAGCAATCAAAAATAGTGTCCCCGTCAATACAGGTACAACTAACAAATCAATATGGAGGCAATTCACAGCATTTGTGAAGAAAAAAAGTATACTTTGCACCAGACTGCATAAATGGAATATATTACTACTGTATTGAAAAACTGGGGGTTCAAGGTGAAATTGTTGTGGGAGAACATGCAAGACCAGAATCTTCCTGACAATCATGAATTGTTTACTAAAATTGAAATAGCTTCATCTATTGTACAAACTTTACCAAAAATAATTAATACCTACTATTCCTTACTCAGGAAACTATATTCAAAATAAAATGTAAATATGCTATTTTGATTTAATTTAATCTCATTCAAGAAATAATCTTTAAATATAGGTACCCCTCATACAATTAATTCAATCTTATCAAAATTATGCAAAACTACATTGTTAGCAAAATATTACTTTTGAGCAAATGTTTTAGTTATTAATTCAAAATAAAATCCCTCAACCTTAAATTTCCCTAACAACCAGCTTTGCATAATTTTAATTGATTAAATTCATAGTACTCGGGATATAACCTATGATTACAGATTTATTCTTCTTCGCTGATTCATCGGAAACATACAAGCAATATGAAACAAAGAGATATAGTATCTGAATTCAAACCGACATTGAAGTTGTACCTATATAACTGTATTTTATTTAGATACATAATAATTGACAAAGTAGATAGATAACTGCTCATTTATTTACAAAAAAGAACCAACAGGGTGTAAAACAATGTTAACAAAATAGTTAAAATACACTGAGTTTACAATAAACATATTGAACAATTTAAAAATACCTGGCTTTACAAATGAGCACAATTTATCATAAAACAACCGTTCCCTTTTTATTTTTAAACATTTGAGGAGTATTTTCATTATCATTACTTAAATGAAATTAATAAAATTGTCTATGATCTTTTTAATTTTTTTTGCAACCAATATTTATAAAACTCCGTTATTGCTGTCCACATAGAACTCAAAATAAGCCGATGTAACCCAAATTACTTATACACAAAACTCCACCCCTGAAATGATGAAAAATGCTTTACCGCGTCTCTTGTATGAAATTAAAATAACAGGTAGGCTTTGAAAACATCATTTTTAAAGATTGACAGTAAATACAATGTGATTGAGGTCATCGTCCTGAGCCACAGTGGTCTAGAATTTCCTCTTGACCTTGTACCTAAAAAAAGCTTAATAACATTTTAATTTCCTTATTTGAATAGATACTCACTTGATAATAATATGAATGATTCCTTTTCAAACGTATTATCGGTCCTTTCTTTTCTAAACAAATGCTACTTTTTTTCAAGTTTATCACCTCATCCAAATTGCCCTACACAGTTTAGTTGAATTTGGTCCCAACTCTACTACTGTGTTTCCAGTAACCGGACAAGGTTGCTTTGGAGTAGTGTCACATTCCACTCTTAATGGATCATTCCAAATTCTAAAATCAGAAATCACAGTAGAATATTAATTTACATACTTTGTTGCATGATATAAATACAAGGGTATGCTCGAGAGATGGTAACCCACTGCGCACGTGAACCACATGACGTCACATTCGTACGGTCTCGGGCATGATTATCATGGTCTCGGGTATATCAGGAGGGCTTCGGCATGTTGGACGATGGTTGCACGTATTGCACGTCGATAACCCTAACCTCATTTATACGGTTTCTCTCCTGTGTGGATTCTTGCATGTCCAACTAAATCGCGTTAGAATTACTATAAGGTTTTTCTCCTGTGTACGGAAAAGAGTTATAATGTACGAGAATCAATAAAACCGCGTATTATTCACACGAAAAATAGCATTTATTACAATTGCGTACGATTTCCCTCCATTTCACCATTAATTTGACCCACTACAAATGCAAAATACGATTTTTCCGGGAGACTTTTAAAACGTAACTTTCAAATTGCCACCTATTGATGACGTAGTCTGGTTCACGCTTTCTCATTGGTCGTTGAGAAAAGCTGCGCTCGAGCATACCCTTGTATTTATATCATGCTTTGTTGTACCATTGATTAATCAATGGTTGTACTCTTACTGGCCATATTCCGAAGATGATGAGATGATATAACGCCATATTCCTTTTCCTGTAACTTTCTTAACTCCTGCTTCGTATGTCCTTGATTTCAGGTTTGGAGTCCTAAAACTGCAACAATGATCATACATAGATTCTATTCAATAGTTAATACCTGTTAAGCAACTTACAAAGAATTTCCATAATTACTGGTGATGTCATCAGTGTTATTGGGCCCTTCATAACTAATATTTTCTGTCAATAATCTTTGTGTGTATGTGATTTTATTTGATGATACAAACCAATCTAAAATTCTAACAATATCATGTTATAGCAACTAATGACACACAAAAATCACTTACTTATATTTCCACGCAACATCACTGCTACCAATAAAATCAACACTTATTCACTATTCACACGCACCGAAGGCTCGTTTGGTTTCAAATTGCGTTCGAAACTGCTGCACAGGCAGAAATCCTTGAGTAAACACAGACAGCAAAACAAACTTGTGGGTCCAGGCCCAAGTAATTCTCAAGTTGCAATTTCAAATAAGCAATGCGAAAGTGCCATCTGTTATTGTGTAGTGGCAACCACCTATCATACTGCAGATTTCAACATACTAGTAGAGCCAAAAATAAATATTCTTAATAATGAACATTACTGCCATCTTACGGCAATTTAATACGTCAAACTCTCCCACTCCTCTGACAGCCTGCTCTTAAGATCACGAAATTTGCGTTTTGGAGGGCGTCCATGGCCATTGGTTATGCGGGAAAGACGGCTAGATGGCGATGAGATGTTTTCACCCTTAGTCACACAAAATATTTCTCTTAGGTATGTACGTTAGCGTACGCAACAGCACGTTTGCTTATTTCGAGTGTCAACCTCCTTTCTGAATAAACGTTATGTGAGCCGGGGGGGGGGGGGGGGGGGGGTAGTGTTTAAATGACAGCATGCTATCCTCACTTAAACGTGAAGTCAGTGGCCAGTATGAAAATCAACCATGTTCGTTGTGAAAAGAAGAAGTTTCACTAAGGTGGTCTTAAAATCTTAAAATAACGTAACAACAGTAGTCGTTGATTCTTCTTTTGTCAAGCCCGCGGTGCCTGATTAATCGATCGGCTAGCTTCCTCTGTCCGCCTTTCTTCGCATCGGCTGAGTACAGCAGGCTTCCTTGTTGTTTTACGTTTAACACCGCCAACTAAATTGCTGTATTTGCAGCTCAGTTGAGTGTGTTACATTTGTTAAGCACTACATATTGTAAATTACCTTAAATGTTGTGTTAGTTGAGTAAATCACTGTTGGGAGTAGTAACGTTTTAAGCGAACTGAGGTGCTTGCCACTAGGCTATCTATCTTGTTTTTTCGTACAATCTTACCACGCGTAAACAGATGGTCAGTTGTTTTGTGTACGTGACGTCACAGTGCAGGTTAAAGCACTTCTATAAAGGGTTCTAACGCAGGTAGAAAGTTAATTTATGAGTCATGTCGGAAAGCTGAGCACATTTCCTGTAGGCGAATGGAATTCGTCCATAACGGCAGATACATCATGTGGAGCCTAAAAACTTACCCGAATATTTCCTTGTATCTTAAGGTATACTTTGGTTTTGACTATTGGGAGCAAGCCTTTTCTTCCTTTTCTTCAATCTATATAAATAAAAATCTGGTGTGATACACTCACACAACTTCCTTTTACAGGGTTCTTATAATTAGTTAAATATTTAATTTTTAATTTTTAAGCATTTGTCAAAAATTTTCAAAAATTACGAATTCTACAAAAACGGTACAAAATAGAGCGTTAGTTAAACAGACAAATTTTCTCTAAAATTTTAAGCAGAATTCAAAAATGTAATAATATACCGGGTGTTCTATTTAAAATAGGAGTTAATAAAAAAAATAGAAAAAAAAACAAAAGAAACCCACTTTAGAAGTATTCAACTGGAAAATCACCTATCTCACGTTAATGCACATTAAAAATGTAATAAAAATGTAAAGTTTGAAAAAAATCGTTAGAGCCGTTTTTGAAAAAATCGAAAAAAACTAAAAAATCACAAGAGTAAACACCTACTTCCGGTTATGCGATTTTTTTAAAAAGCTTGCTGTCTCATCTACATAGTACACAAAACTTATATATGAAGTTTCAACGCCATACCTCTTTTCGTTTTTGAGATATTCTGTTCACAGACAGACACACAGACAGACACACAGACAGACAGACACACAGACCAATGAAAAAAATATGTTTTTTGGGATCAGGGGACTCTAAAACGTGAAGATCTGTTGAAAAATCAATTTCGAATTTTTGGGGTGAATCCAATACTTCCTTTATCGTAAAAGGAAGTAAAAATCAATTGCCGCATGTATGTTACATCATCATTGGAGAACGGCTTGACCGATTTGGCTCATTTTTTCCGTTGTGTTCGCAATTGTCAGGACAAGGTTTGTATGAAAGAAAATTTTGGGAAAATCCACCGGAAAAGTCGAAAAATTCGGAAAATAAAAAATATGATTTTGTATGGGATTTCGTATGTTTTCGTTTCTGAATAGATTTTCGAAGAGAAAAATGGGAAAATTGGAGTGGAAAACTCGGAAAATTGGGAAAAATTGAATTATTTTTTCAGGATCGAAAAACCAGAATAAAACAATGGAAAAGTCATGTTTCAAAACATACACGCATAGGTTCACGTAATATTATGCCCGGGCAACGCCGGGTAGGTCACAACTATGATGTATACAAGGAATAAGGAAGGATATTTCGAAGTTTAACCCCTAATGGGGTAAAATGAGGGTTCCAGTTTTGTATGAAAAAATAATATTAAATAGACATTTCGACTTGAAACTTCGTAGGAGTAGGTACTCTTAAAAACAAATAAGCAAACACGTATTTTGTGATTTTCCGAAAATCAACCCCTTAGGGGGTGAAATGGTGTAAATAAGCCTAAAAATTGATATGGGTGTCGTTATTGAGGTTTTTTGGGACGTTGATTGCGAAAATGGCATTTATTTTTAAGTTCAAGACGGTGGACATGACATAAAATTAAAACTCTATAGTGGTGAAACGGGGTTTCAGAGACAAATTAGTTTTGGGCAGAACAACGTTTGCCGGGTCAGCTAGTTTTCAATAATTAAGGAAAATACAATTTTGATTGCATTAATTTTAGAATCTTAAGTAAAATTGTTGCTTTTTTGCAGATTAAAAATGCAACACTAATACTGCCTGGTGGAAATTATGTGTTTCTAAACAAATGCGTGCAACAGCATCAATGTCGATAATTTAAAATTAAAGCCAACTAAAACCCCAATGTAAAATACAGACTTTTTAGCTTAGTCTGCAATGTTGTAAATATTAAAAACAGAATTAATGTGGATGCATTTTCTGTAAACTAATATTGAAGTACGCTATCTTATTTAAACTCATCCAGACTGCGGCATTTACTTTTTAATTTCAGCTTAACGAAGCAAGAAAAAACAAAACTAATCCAATTAAAGTGAGATTTAGTTATTTTCAACCAGTGTAAAGCTGAAAAGCTCAGCTGAATCTCTGCCTGATTAAAAAATAAAGGACATGAAATTATTTGTTTGGAGTTTTAATTTTGTCCCTCTGAGCGCTTTTGTGATTATTGTTTTCTACATGAATATAATTATTTATTCTTCAGGACTTTGAGAACTATAATAAATGCAATTTCCAACTGTAAATATACTGTTCAGTAGATCATATTACACACGTTTACACTTATAATAGAAGAAAATATTCTTACACGTATTTACATAAGGCAATTCCATTAAACTGTACTAATTATACTTTTTAGCCAGCTACTTATATGATACACATTATTGAAAATTGAAGGGTTACTAATGCAAGAGAGACCCGAAGACCAGAATCCGACCAACCTACCATTAACTACAAGAGCTCCGATTAAACCTAAAACATATTAAATTGCTTTAACTTAATCTTCGAGATAAACACCGATTATGCTTACCTAAATTACAAATGTTGGTGCTTAATGAAACGCAAGTATAGTTAGACATAGTTCTGTTTCCTACATATTCTGTGCAATTTCTAGGCTTCCAAATGTCTACTCGCTGTTCCAATAATCTATTGCTATGGCGTTCTGAAAATAATATACTATAATAAAGGTATGTCAAAACCCCGTCTACATACCTGTAAGTTTACTATTCCATCCAACGATAGTTCCTTTATTTGTTTTAACAAACCCAGTTGCAATTTTTGTTAGTTTAACATTTTTTGTCAATAATATAGATTGGTTGACATGTATTAAAGCAAAATTATTTTCCATAGCTGTTCCGTTAAACATATCATTGATCATAAAAGAATCAACGTTATATTCTGTACCTTCTCGATCCCAAAATCGGCTACCAACCCTTACTATCGTGTGTGGAAAATTCACCGTAAAGCATTGGGCACTTGTCAGTAAATATCTTGTGTTTAAAATAACGCACGTACATAAAAATATGCTCGGATTTTTAGACAGTAAAGCACCAATAAATGGATATTTCCGGATGCTACTGAATTTTGTTGCTTGGGTAACATCGTCTCTACCTTGAAAAATGCTTTTCTGAACTCTTCCTCGTCCACGTCCATGATAAACTATTGCAATTAGTAAAGCAATAACCAGAAAACTAAGGATAAGCACACAGGGTACTGCATACCCCCACAGACAGTTCTTTAAATATTCACAGCAGGGTGTTGTTTGTGTAGTCTGATGATCGACCTGATTGTTCTCCATAATTTTTTGATTAAAAATGAGATAGGTACTGGATTTTAGAAAGTTATGTCAAAGTGACGTCACCAAAAAGTCAAAAGTAGGTCTGAAAAGTATCAGGTACTCGTATCTTAGACACCAAAGTGTGTACATTTATTGCATTTTTTACTTAAATTATTCTTCTTCTTTAGCCACTAGACGTCCACTCCTGAATATAGGTCTCTTCCAATGATTTTCATGTCGATCATTGCTGGTCGGTCTGGATCCAGTTCTTTCCAGCATGTCGTTAATGTCGTCTCCACCTCTCCTACCTACGGGTGTCCGACACTTCTCTTTGATTCCCTTGGTATCCACTGCATCAGGGTTTTGGTACATTTAGAGTTGTCCCTGGCCACGTGGCCTGCCCAACGCCACTTCAGTCTCTCTACCCGCTAGAGGATGTCGCAGACTTCTGTTCTTCTCCTAATATCTTCGTTCCGTATCCTGTCTTTCAGGCTCACCCCAAGCATTGCTCTCGCCATCGCCCTTTGACAGACCCGGAGTGTCATTGTTTCGAGTTCATATGTCGCTACTAGTAGGACGCATGCATCGTAGACCTTCCTGTAGGAATGGTTGGTTGACGGAAGATGTAACTGAGGTTCCCGAATGCCATCTAGGTGAGACCAATTCACCGGGTGATCTCTGCTGTTTGGTTGTATTTTCCAAGTTGGACGTTATGTTCCAGATAATAAAATTGTATTTGTTGACTACCTCCAGAGTGTGGTTCTCAATGGTGACTGTCATATTATCTGGACTCATGATTTTGGTATTCTGTAGGTTTATTTTGAGACCCACAGCTTGGGAAGCATCTTTGAGTTCTTGGATCATTGTTGATGGTTCTCTTGCGTCATTGCTAAAGCGGACCATATCATCCGCAAAGCGGAGGTGGTTGAGACGCTTTCCGTTTATGTTGACGCCTTTCTGTTCTTATGATAGACACTTAAACGCGTCCTCTTAAGCCAAGGTAAACAATTTCGGCGAATTGTGTCCCCCAGCCTGGCTCCACTTCTTACGGAACCATTTCCAATGGTCCAGTCTTCATCGATTCTTACATGTAAGGTGGAGTTCTTGTAAATTTAGCGGTTCAGGTTGATCAATGCGGGTATTGGACATCGCCTTCATCGCTGCCCAGGTCTCGATCGAGTTACAGGCTTTCCGGTAGTCTATGAAGGCCATGTGAAGTGGGATGTTGTACTCTACCAGTGTGCGTACTGCTTGAATATGGTCAGTTGTGCTGAAACCCTTTCTGAACCTTGCCTGTTCGACTGGCTGGTAGAAGTCAAATTTCTGGCTCAGGCGATTCGTTATGATTTTTGTTAACAGCTTGTAGAAGATAGATAGCAGAATCATGAGCCTATAGTTTTCTATGTTCGTGTTGTTCCCTTTTTTGTAGAGGAGAATGATTTATGAATTCTTCCAGGAATTTGGAATCTTTCCCTTTTCGAGGAATTTATTTAGCAGAATTAGGAGTGCTTCTTCTTTGAGTGCCTCTTCTTCAATTTTCACCATCTCGCTCGTGATCTGATCTTCACCTTTTGAGTTGTTTCAGAGCTGCCTCCAGTTCGCTCTTATCGATGGGCTCCAATTGTTCTCGCCCCACATTCAAGATTTTCGTGATTCGTCTTGCGGGTCTGTCACTGATTGGCTATAAACCTTCCGATAAAAGTTTTCGACAGTTTCTGAAATCTTGTCTCTTTCACTGACAACTTCTCCTTGGTCATTCTTCATTCTATGAAGAATCAACTTGCCTCTAGATCGACTGGAACGAAGGACTCTCATGTTCGTATTTCTTCTTTTTTGTTGAGGTTCTTGTATCTGGGTGAGTCTTTGTCGTTCTTTCTTCGCTCATCTATAAGTTGTTTGGTTTCAATTCTGAATTTCGGATTATTCAGTTTTTGAAGTACACTGAGTCATGTGGTTTATTTGCCTTGGCCCCTTGCACATTCGTGATAAAAAGCTAAACTTCCGTGCCTTGGCATACAAACTACTATTATTTTATATGAATGTGGCTTTATTTTAATCATTATTAAATATCATTTTCCTACGACTGCTTCTAAAATCAAGCTTTCCGTCTTGTTGACGTATGTCAAAAATTGATTGTTTTGAATCAGTTCATCGCGGCAGCCGTCATACGTAAGTATATAATCGTGAATCGTAATACATAGCAACATACATAAATTTTATATAAGCTTTCATGATTATATACCTAAGTCGGTTAGTGGTCAGCTATTTGAAAACGTCAAAGTTGACAGCTGTCACTGTGAATTTGATTAAAATTTTTTTTCGCGATTTAAAGTTACTTGTGCTTTATTTTGTGTATTTTCGGTGTTTAAGTGTCAAGAAAAATAAGAAATGGGCGATAAAATATCCAATTCTGATGTAAAAATTTGCACATCGCTGGAAATTTTAGAAATGGAAAAAAACACCAGTTTAAACTTTTTTTCGAAAATCGTAGGAAAAATTTTGTATGCAACGCGAGCGAAAAATGCATTAGGCGTTCGTTCGAGTTTTTTCGGACCTCGCTTCGCTCGGCCCGAAACTTTCGAACTCACGCCTAATGCATCATTTTTCGCTCTAGGTACATAAATAACTATTTCGACGTTCTTCTGGAAAACTGGACAGCAAAGACTTTTGGACGAGTTTAATGGGGATGTCGATTAGTATAGAATTAATTCTGGCTATCAATGAGTATAGTTTTTTTTTAAAATCAGCTGTCAAAGTGTTGTCAAGTTGGTATGAGGAATTGAAACTAGCAAATAGTGCATTTCACAATGTAGGTTGATAGCGTCGAGCCGTTCAAGGTCATCGGCGCTGTCATTGCGTTCGCGTCGAACAATTAACGCACGTTCGACATTTCAATAACGTTAGACAGATATAACGTCAATTTTGACATGGGGGAAAACTGTTATACAGTTGGTGAGTAAGTACAAAATTTAGGGTAACACAGTCTGGTTTTTTATAAAGTTTTGACACTGACAGCTGATTTAAAAAATGTACTTTTTTTATGTACCACACGAGTAATAATTCAACATACTACGAAGACAGGGCGTAGAAAGCGAAAAATAGATATGTATTTTCTAGCAACATGATTTTGTTCATTTTTGTCATATATACAAAATATGAAAAGCTACTCACAAGTCACAAGGGATTTTTCGAATTATTTTTGGTATAATAATAATAATAAAGACTGCCAACTGAACATCATTAGATTCACCATATATTCCAAGAAAATGTGCTTATGCTGAACCTCCGTGTAATGCTTTCCAATGTAAACGATGGTTCATCTGAGCTTGGCATATTTTACTACCTATTACCGAATAGTCTTTTCACAAAAAACAGACAGGGAAGAAAAAGAAAATACAATATAATGATCATATGTTATATATATCCCGAGTACTATGAATTTAATCGATTAAAATTATGCAAAGCTGATTGTTACGGAAATTTTGCTTAGCAATATGCTTGATTTCATAGTAATTTGTTAAAATCCAGAGACCGTTTAAAATTTAAAATTATTAAGAACAAAAACATTTGCTCAAAAGCAAACTTTTGCAAACAATGTAGCTTTCCATAATCTTGATAGATTTAATTCATTGTACGAGGGGTATATGGGGGGAATAAGATTCAATTAAATCGAAACAGCATATTAACATTTCATTTTGAACATAGTTTCCTAAGTAAAAAAAGACAGTATTAATTATTTTTGGTAATATTTTACAATTGATGAAAATATTGCCATTTTGGCAAACAACTGAGAATTCTCGGGAAGATTCTAGTCTTGCATGTTCTTTTCCCACAGCTTCGGCTCTAATGCTACTGACAGAATTCCAATCGGTGGGTAGAGGTAGTTCTATATTTATATTAGGCCCTTGGACATTCCTAATCTTATTAATAATGCCTAGATGGTGCACAGAATTCATTTGAAGGTATGGTTTCAAAGGACTAATATGTCCATGACTGGTTATTTTAATAAGCTGGTGTTCGTTAGTACCACTTTTCGTCAAATTACTAACTGCAGTTTATCGATTTGAATGATTCCTGATTTTGAGGTTGACTGTCTCTTCGTATTTTCTGAGCTGTTTCGTTTGTCAACTTAGAGATTTCGCTTCTAAAAATCGAATATTTTTATACCAAGACGAATTATTACTTTTATTCCAGAAGCTGTTGCTCAGAATACACAATCTGTCGGTTGTTATGTTTTCTTCTCGTTTCGATATATAATTGTTTGAGAACTCAAACGGGGCAACAGTCCTTAATGGCAGGGTTGGGCATAAGCCACTTACTCGTACTATCTGCGCATCTATGTACTCTATGTACTATGGAGTTTTAGCATTCTATTCGCCCTAAAAATCAAAGAACATTATTAACATTGCAGCATGCCAAAATAGGTAATTTATCACCTGTCAATTTTCCCATGTTGTTTCTTTCCTCTATGAAATATTGTATAAGACGTTACTAATTTTCCACCTCGCCAAGCCAATTCTAATGCAATTATGTGGTAAAGTTTTCTTTTTAAGGCTATGGGAGTGTTTTCGTCCCATAAAATTATAATTTTTATATGAGCTGACTCCAGAACTACTGAACCTGATTTCCTATTGATAAGAACCTTGTGCAACTTTTTTTTGCATTGTGAGCGTTTCGTGCTGCTTTGAATGCAATATCTTTAAAGCGATTAAACTTTTTTGCAGTGATGTTCCACATAGTTTCCGCAATTCCTTTTTTATACTTCTCTCCATCAGTTTTTTTCATACTAAACCCCCAGTTTTTCAGTACAGTAGCAAGATGTTCGATTGATGCATTATAGTGCAAAGTATATCTTCTTTCTTCGCAAAGTGCCGTGAATTGTGTTCATATTGATTTGAGTTGTAGCTGTACAAAAAATGGTAATGGTTTACTTTAGCTTGAAACGCTTAAATTGCAACTTTTGGAAGCGGTTTTGCACTATCCCTATGGTTTACGGCCTGCTGAACTCGAATCTGTTGTCGAAAGACGCGAAAAACGTATATTTTCAACAAGTAAATACCAAACTAAAATGTACCTCAACTAACACAATTGACACTTCTAGCGATACCTACGTTGCCAACTGTCGTTAAAATACCCTAAACGGTGTAGTGCAGCCCCAACGAGTATAAAAGTATAGAGGTTTCTAGTAAATACTTTGGCTAAAATTTAGTATCGTAGATCACTTCTGTCTCATGCCTAGGAGCTATTTTAGGTTTGTGTGTACTTAGTACCCACTAAAAGGTTGTGGTCTACTATGCTGGAGTTTTTCCTCATTCTATTTATTTTAAATCAATGGGTGCCGCCCCTGGTGTTTTCCGAGCTTTAGTAACATATTCGAGCTACAGTCTGCGTTGCGTGCGCAACGAAATAAAATGACGTGTTTATGTCATTTCGCCGGTGATTTTTGTGTTTTTCGGAATTTCTGATGGATTTTTGTAAGTTTTGAATTTAGAAACGCTTTTCCGCCGACTGCTCTGTACTTACTTTTTGTTCTGCATGGCCGTGTTTTAGGGATTCCAAAAACACCCGGATTTTAGCGTTTCATGCTAAAGTAAACTGTTACCCCAAAACGATATTTAATGGTACTCAATGTGAGTGGTATGCGGTGGTATGACGTTTTGCAATTTTCAGACCTGAAATAAATTTGTTTGTATGCGTTTTCCATAGTAACGCAATGCAAGCAGCACAGCGATGTTCAGTAATTGCGCAAAACGGTCTGATAGAAAACGTAAAAATTTAATCGGCTATTTTAACGCACTTATTAGAGAGATATTACTGTTGATTAAATTTTGACGTTTAAATTTTTGTCATTATTAAACTGACAGAACCCATAGTGATTACGCATTATTATGGATATGAAGGAAATAATCAATATTAAATAATGTTCGTCATATAATTGTATTTTATTTTTGTATACCGGTCTGGTAGAAACTAGGGTGTTTTGATGTCAGTTTGACGTATTTGTTCTTTAACAGGGTACGGACAAGTTAGTTATGAACAGAATTGCCTGGAGACTGGATCAGGTTTCCGCTACTTGCACTGGTTCTTGTTTTTAGCGTTCTGAGCACAAGGGTGAGATTGCAACCTTGTTTTAAGACAATGTAGTCATGCCACTCAGAGAGACGATGATATTTGGTAGCTACCCTAAAACGCAGCCTCACGCTTCAAAAGTTTAGGCTTGGAAGGGTAGCACCACGATGTGAATGAATCAAACCTTAATAGTAGATTTTTTTATTACAAAAATAAAGTTCTATTTATACAGATAAAATTGCTTAGGAACTACGGTTTCAAAGTGCAAAATATGTTTACTGCAACGGTATAACATTTCATAACAGACATTAGCGTTTAAGCCAGTTTATTTCCTCTCTCTGTAAGTACTCTGATTACGAGGTCGTTTATTTATGCAAGTTGCTTACTTTCAGTTGTGGTATTTAAACTTCGTGCATATGAAATCAGAATTGCATTTTAAACCTATGAACTGGATTTCGTAAATTTTTGAACTGAAATTTAGGTCTGTTTAATTCGAGATTAAACAGTTATTACTCTGTAAATCGCCTTAGGGATTAATAATATTCATATTTCGCGGGCCGGGTTATCAGCTCGACTGAATGATTTTGTTTTTGGGGGTTGACGTTGATATTTTTCGGCTTCGTTTCATAATTTTCATGTCTCGTGCATAAATATCCACTTTTATCACTTGTTGCATAAATAGCTATTATAAAGGTACGGCGCAGCGAATAAAAACCATTTGTCAACAATATAGCAATCGTCCAAATTTCGAATATTTAAGGGGAATTGCTCATAATTTCCAACTGCAGATATAAAAATCTGGAGTGATACACGCACACAACTTCCTTTTACAGTGATTTTATAATTAGCCAAAAATTTGATTTTTGATTTTTAAGTATTTGTCAAAAGTTTTTAAAAATTATAAATATGATACCAATTCCACCTAATTTACTTTTACACCTTAATACCCAACACTTGCCATTATTTAGATTGTAAAATATAGCGCATAACAAATAGTTTTTTTAATATAATGCAATTAAAAATCGTTTAATAATCTTTTTTGGAACTTTTATGGTCAAGTGGAAAGTAATGTAAATATTATAATAATTAATTTACTATGTGATTGAGAAAAAGGAAACTGCTCGTGTTCTTTCTTTGGTAAATAAAAAATACTTCAAATTAACATCAAGGCACCCTAGTAGCGATTAGCTGACAGTTTAGCAACGAGTCCGGTAGGTACATTTGTATGGCTTAGGTTGGTATTACCTAACGATGCCCTTCAGCTGCACCAGACTGACACAGACGGTGTGTGTCTATGTGAAAATCGAGGTTAGATGGTTAGGTTTTCTGTCAGTCTGTATCATTCTCACCTCGAATGTAACATCAGAGCCAGTAGATATAGGAGAGTACCACCATTCTTTGATCCGTGAAAATGCCCCCATCGCCGCCATTTTTGTTCTCATCAGGAATAACTGAAATTGGCAAGACTGTAAGTGTATTTATGTTAAATTCGGGGTTAGCAGGTTATGTTTTGCGTTAGTTTGTGTCAAATAACAAACAAAATCTAACCTGCTAACCTCGAATTTGACATAGACTTACAGTCTTGCCAATTTTAAGTAAAATTTCGGATTGGCAATAAATGTCACATTGACGGAATTTTGTTACAAACCTCAGTGACGCATTTGACTGAGGAACAAACATGGCGAACATGGCGGTACTCTCATATATTGCAATGGCCCTATACCAATAATATTTGTATGTTTATAATTGATGTGATAAATAAAAAGAGTCACCACACAATATTTAATTTAGCTCTACCACTTGCTAAAATCAAACTAACTGATTAATTTATTTCGTTGGGTACGCCAAAATTGAGAATTACTCTTACGGTAGTTTGCCCTTTTTCTAATCCAATCATCTGATATACGAACTTCGCTAGCTCAATTATAAAACAGAGACATGAAATTAAAACTCAAAAACTCAGGTCTTGGGTTCCTAAACTTTCCTAGTTAAAATTTTTACGGTACGCCTCTGAACTGTAGGCAGAATGTCTAAAATGTAGGCGTGATGTGCCGTTGTTAAACTGAAATGTCAATTCTATCAAACCAAGTTCGAGTTACCCTCAGCTCGCGTTTGAAATTGATTTATTAACAATTAAATGAACAAATTTTATGGTAAGATTTTGAATACTTGTGCTTTCAAGGAGCGTCTAGGCACTCTTTTGTTTTCCAGATCGTTATTGGTGCATTTTTAAAGAGGACGCTAAAAAACTCGTTTGTTTCTGGGGCTCCACTTGACGATTTTGATTGAAACTCCTGGGCAAATACCTCGCCATCCACAAGAACCTTTATGATTTTTGTGTTCTCCAGGTCGTAATTAAGGTATGCCCAAATTTTCACGGCGATCGCGCAAGTCAAAATTTTACAATCCACTAACCTCACATTCGTAGCATCTCAGGCCCCCTTTTGAAGATCTGGGTGAAGTCTGTACTCCTGGCGGGCTTCTCGGATTGTTGTGGGCTTGGGGCTTGCTGTGTGGTGCTGCTGGAATAAACTTGCCTCCCTATGTCTTCCCACGATGCTGCAAACTGATTTTGCGGAAGCTGGGGTCGTAGCCGTTCTCTGCCGATGATGCCTCGGAACGCAAAAAACTCAAGTGCGTGGAATCTTTTGCCCCCAATGGTTCTGATACACTAACACGTGCTGATCACTATGGTGCTATTTATTTTTATGTAAATTTATGCTTTCTATGAAATTTTAATAATTAAAGATAGAGGAAAAACCAAGCACTTTCACCAATTTATTCAGAACAAAAGCTATCCTCGTCGTAATTGACAAAACACTGTCTACAGATTTGAATTGTAGGAAATCAACCAGGTACAAAAACATAACTTATAATATAATTTTAACAAATTTTATCAGTTAATTACAAACTCTTATGTACTAAAATTATTGTCTTTTGGAATTGTTTATTTCTCAATGTTTTTTAATGCGCCACTCACTTCATTTTTACAACACTTAAATGCCCATTGTTTATCACTGCACTGGCTAGTTTTTTAATCCACCAACATTGTCTAATTTCTTGCTTATTTGAATTCCATCTAATTTCTTGCTATTGCAATCTCTTCAAGCCCCAAGTCTCGTATTTTCATGTCATAAATGACTTGCCTGGCTTTTCTATGTTCTTTGCTTTATTCTTCTAGTCATTCTTGTTCTCACCTTTATTAAAAATGTTCATTTGCTATCCATTCTCTAATGACTTTACTTTCTACGCTTTCATTTTTAAGCTGTGTCTAACTTGAACTTTTTGTGCCAGTTCTTAATTAATTTAGATTCGGCTTTTAGTTTGTGCAAATCTATTATATTACGATTAAAATTATATTGCTAAACCCAATACACGGAATTTGAGCTTCCATATTTCTGTGCCCATTCAAATATAATCAATGTCATTGGCGAATTATACCAGTGTTATTATGATTTGGCAATTTATGTGAATTTTCTCAGATGCTTGCATTATTACAACTCTGTGCTTTAATGATTTAATTTGCTATTTGCTTGTACTGCAATCAGAGCCGATTTGAGGGCCAAATACCATCGCAATATAGAGTGACCCTAGTACATTCCTCGAATCGCAGATATCTCGGCTCCTCTAACCGATCTCCTTAGCATTGTAGAGGTTTACCTACATGTAACCTGGTTACACATTGCTAGGACCAAACATATAAATAAATATTGCTTTTGATATTTGTAACTATACACCTTGTGTTTTATTTTCTCCGAATACAAATTCAAATATTTAATACATTTAGTAAGCTAATCTAACCACAAACACTGTAGCACCAAGAAGAAATGAACTGGACTGAAGGCCGTCAGCAGGGCCGTTCCTACCGGTGGGGTGTTGTGTGTCCATCAAGCAGGCGGCCGATTGCAAGGGGCGGCCGCTCGAAACCGATTTTATACAAATTTAAATTAAAAAAAATAAGTAATTTGAGAATAAAACATCTCTGAAAAATGCAAACTACGAACAAAAAACAGACACCACTTTATTGTTAGTCGAAATCCCAATTTTTGTTTTTTTTGCTTTTATTACAGGTATTTTAACACAAAATCAATAATAAATTTGAAACTATTACCAATAATTTGTGTTTTCATTTTTCCCTTTCAAATAATTAGCACCCTCTATCAACCAATGTCCAAAATACGACAAAAAACTAAGATAGGAATCTGTAAAATCATATCAAATCTTTCTTGTGAAGTCCCGAATTGGTTCGTACTAATTCAAGTAAATCCCCGGGTGACGTATTTTACCGAGGGTATAAATATCACCCGACGAAAAAATGCGTTCATTTGTGAATGGTGGAAGCAATATGTAGGTGTAAAATACTGAGACCCATTGTTATTTTTGTGCCCTTATATGGAAATAAAAAATTGTGGTACTGATTAAAGATCTATATTAGTCAGTTACTTCTATCATACTTCATCATAATAAAACGTGTGTTGTAGAGCCTGGTTATTAAAGGTAAGCTATTGATATACGTTTTTTTAATTTATATGATTTTCACGTAATAGCTGCTTTGATAGTCTATTAAGACTGTAATCTAGAAGTAAATTAAAACAAATTTTTTTAAAATTTATTCAGATGTCAAGCTCGGAACGACGACGAACTAAAAGACTCTCTGGAGCCGCTTACAGAAAAAGACAACTGTCTAAAGAAACTGAAAAAGAGAAGTTGCGGGGCTCTATAGAACAATTTTTGAAAACTCCTGGAGCAGAGGAAGAAAGTGGAAGCACGGCTGGAGATCTTTTTGTTTCAACGCCTGACAGTCAGCAAGTCGTCCCCATAGAGCCACAGATTCCATCGACTTCGGCAGAGTCTTGTACTCCAGAAGAACCAGAGGACATTGAAAGTGGGAGTTTAGAAGATCCAGCTTTATGGCCTAAATCACTTAATAATTCAACAATTGAAGTATTAGTAAAAATGGGACCTACACAAGTAAACAATTTTTTATTTCCAGAACAAGGGTTCATTATTATACACAAACATTAGCAAATGGTGAAAAAATACCTCGTATGTGGCTAATTTATTCCATTAAGTTAAATTGCGTTTTTTGCTTTTGTTGCAAAATTTTTGGGACCAAAAATATTCAGTTAACAGATGCTGGTTTTTCAGATTGGAAACATCTTTCTAATAATTTATCCAGACACGAAGGATCAACTAATCATATTCAAAATTATAAATTATGGACTGAATTAGAAAAAAGATTGAGTACTTACACAACAATCGATCACCAAGAACAACGTATTTTTAATTTGAAACAACAATATTGGTGTAATGTTTTAGAACGTATTGTTGCAATTATATTATTATTGGCAGGACAGTGTTTAGCATTTCGTGGGTCATCCAATAAATTATTCGAATCAAACAATGGAAACTTTTTGAAGACGGTTGAAACATTTGCAAAATTTGATGCAGTTCTTTCGGAACATCTAAAAAATATTCAAATCAGTAAAATTTCACATTAACGTATGTCTCATTATTTAGGAAATAGATTACAAAATGAATTGATCTCACTTACAGCAAATAAAATGAGAGAAAAAATTAGGGAGTTATTGTCAAAAGCAAAATATTATTCAATTATTCTAGATTCAACCCCAGACTCAAGTCATACCGAACAAATTTCATTCGTTGTTCGATTTGTTATAATAGATAATAATAAACAAATTAAAATTTGTGAACATTTTCTCGGATTTTTTCCTATTATTGATGTGACTGGTGAGGGTTTATACGATGTTGTAATAAAACTTTTGAAAGATTTTAATATGGATATCTACAATATGCGTGGACAGGGTTATGATAATGGTGCAAATATGCGCGGAAAACATGTAGGATTGCAACGCCGAATTTTAAATATCAATCCTCGAGCAATGTTTGTACCTTGTGCTGCTCATACCCTAAATCTAGTGGTTAATGATTCTGCCAATGTTACCTTGCAAACATCGGAGTTCTTTAATCTTATACAAGAATTATATACATATTTTTCTTCTTCGCCATATAGATGGAATGTACTTAAAACTAATGTACCAAATTTCACATTAAAAGCTGTTAGCTCAACTAGGTGGGAAAGTAGAATTAAAGCTATTACACCTCTGCGATATCAATTAGGGAAAATTTATGATAGTCTAGAAGAACTTGTAAATGACAAATCACGCGACATTAACACCAAACAACAAGCCCAAGCATTGGCCTTACAAATTAATAGTTTTAAATTCGTTTGTTCTGTAATTATTTGGCATGATGTTCTGTCTAAAATTAATTCCGTCAGTAAGATGCTTCAAGGTGTGAATACAAATCTAAAAGATTGTTCAAATGCGTTAAAAAATTTAGTAGATTATTTGGAACAGAAAAGAAATGACCACAGTTTTGAAGCGTTTATAGAAGAGGCGAAAATACTTGCTACAGAAGAACTTGATATAGCAACGGAATTTCTCCCAACTAATATAATTCGTCCACGTCGAAAAAAAAGACAATTTGATTATGAAACCCCTGATGAGCCTATACTTGGCCCAAAGTTGAATTGTAAGATTAATTTTTATTTTATTCTTTTGGATACCGCCAAAGTATCTATACAGGAACGTTTTGAACAATTATAACGTTACAGTGACAATTTCAAAGTGATTTATGAATTTCCTATTATGGACGATAATTCAATGAAAAAACACTGTACAGATTTATCCTTAAAATTAGAAGACACTGTCAGAAAAGAGGCTGATGTAAACGCCGTAGAATTAAGTGATGAATTAAAAAATGTAAAATTACATTTCCAATCTGTTGAAACACCATCTAAAATTCTCAACTACATTGTTACAAATAATTTACTTGCGACTTTCCCAAATACAGCAATTGCCTTAAGACTTCTACTGACTTTACCTGTCTCAGTTGCGTCAGCAGAAAGGTCTTTTTCAAAATTAAAAATAATTAAAAACTTTTTAAGCTCGGCCATGAAGCAAGAAAGATTGTCAGATCTTTTTATTATATCTATAGAGAAGCAATTGATGTCAAGAACCTTGTGACCACTTTTGCGTCTGTCAAAGCTAGAAAAGCTAAATTAAGATATTAAACTTTGAATTTTTTTTTTGTATTTGTACAATTTTATTTTATAGGAGTATTTCTTTTTATTTTATTTCATAAAGTTGTTATTAATAACGTAAATATATTTTTTAATTGCTTGGAGGGGGAGGGGGCTATTTTATTTTTCACGCAGGCGGCCAAGAAGCTAGGAACGGGCGGTCAGCAACCCTTCCAGCAGATTAATGCAATTTTTGCAACCCCCTTGAAACTTGAAACTAGATCGACCCACGGTTGAACGCCGCCTCGCGTTTTCGGCCATCGCGCTTTCATCCAAGATTTGCTCCGTTACCAATTCTGGCAAGTTGACATGCAACTCGAGGCGAAAGACCAAAGAAGCGTCAGAAGCCCTACCTCGCCGTACAAAATGTTTCTTGAATTAATCACATGTAAAAAGTTGTATATAAATAATAGTGGTAAAGTTGGCTCCTGTCTACCCACCGACCATGGCAGACATGCATCTGCAGTAGTTGCCAGAGTTAATCTGGAAAAACCAATGACAAAGCCCCACGCACTTAATAAAAATCAGAAATTAATCCATGCACCCATGCAGCATCAGTTTCAAGGTAACACTGTTAGAGCAAGCATCATTGTAATTCAGGGTGGGTTCTATATATTGGATGATTAACGTTGACATTGCAGGTAATTTATCCACATTTCGTAAGAATACTTACACAACAGTGACTTATGCAAAAATTTTAAATTAAATACCTCTAATTTGAGTTGTGTACCGTTACGGTTATTTTCAGTTTTAAAAATCATGTAGCAATTACAATGTTTCTTCTTGATTTAAAATTATATAACTGTTATACACATATATGCATATCTCTTAAATTAATTTTTGTTATAAAATAATCACAATACTGCACCTATATTTTACATTTTATTTTTTGTAGATTCACCCGAAAATGAGCTTCAAAGGGTTTACTATTTCATTTTTTCTGATATTATTTTTCTATAGTAAAGTTTCTTCTTTTGCTGCTTTTGGACGAGCAGATTCATTGTTTGTGGGCTCTACAACTCTATCCTATGATAAATCAGAAAAACAGGTAAGCTTTGACAATTTTATATTATATCATAGAAAATAACATATTTTTCAATAGGGTGAATTAGTAGAAAATACCGTACCAGAAATGTATCAAATGCATGTGCAATCAAACATAAGTAATCGCTTTGCACACACCACAATTACATGTAAAGTGAAGAACCTTGCTAATAAAGCCCAAGAAACAACTTTTTCCGTGAACTTGCCAGAAACGGCATTTATTTCTGGTTTTGTCATGGAAGTCGATGGAAAAAGTTATACTGCGTATGTGAAAGAAAAAGAAGAGGCAAAACGAGATTATGATCAGGTATGACAACTTTTACATATCGGTCGCGCTGATTTATTTAAACCTCCTTCGGCGGTGACCTCAATCGCGAGTACCGCATGCACGTTTGGTTTAACTAGAGAGCAGATTTATAGCTTTATGCATTTTGTGAAGGTTAATAGCAGTTCCGAACTTTTAATAATGTCACTAACTAGAAAATTTATTATTTGATATATATTTTTGAATTTTTTTGCAGTTTTACGCATATTTAATTTTATTTCCATATGTAACGCTTTTTTATTTCTTTTAAGTATACTGTTTACATATGTATTACGAAAGCTGTACTTAATTAACCTATGTTTATGCTTATTTTCACCGTTTTATGCATAATTAGAATAGTTCGCATATTTAGTGCCTTTTTAAAAATAGTTTCGTATTCCTTAAAAAATTGAGCAAAACTCTATATTCCCATGATTCATCGGTCATTAATCAGTTCGTCAAAACAAATAATAAAGGTTTGATTAACCTCAACACCGCGACTTGTCACATTAAAATTAAAAATACTAATGCAACAGTCTTACTGCAATTGTCGTCGTGGTCGCTTAAAGTAAACAGCTGATTTCTTTAACCACGCTAAACTATAAAACGGCTGTTCACTTTAAGCGCATCTGTGATATAAAGTGAAGTGAGGTTATAAAACTACAATTTCGAACTGGAAGTAAAGTTATTCTAGTTACTTGTTGCGTTACAGGTAAAGTGTTTTTAAAATAATTAAAGCGTTATGTAATGAATACAATCAGATCGGTAATATTAATTATAACCTTTCGTAACTGACCTTGACAGTACTGGCTGCGCAAACATTCGCCCGCGCGCCAAGGCCTACTGTTTATTATGACATAAATTATAAGTGTCGTAGATGCAAACCTTTGTTAAATCGATATTTATGGATTAATAACAGTAAAATTAAGGTCGTAGATAAAATATTGTATGCAACGCTTGCTAAAAGTCATTTATGCACGAGACATGTTATGAAACTCAGTCTTCGGCTTCGTTTCATAATTTTCATGTCTCGTGCATAAACGTTCACTTTTAGCACTTTCACACGGACTGAATAGGGTAGCCGAAATTATACGATTGCAGTTTCTATCCGTTAATAAGTTAATTACAAATGGCAAAAACATTTTTGTTAAGGCCCCTTTGAGTGTGCAGCATTTTAAGGAAGAATTTTGACAGATGGGGGAGATGGCGTAGTATTATTGTGAGTACATTAAAGAATTTGAGAAAACAGTACAGAATTTTCTGAAGTATGAGTACTTTCACAGTTAGTAAAGACTTGTCTTGCGTTTTAAAAAATAGGTAGCTATGTCAGAAATTGGCTTTTATCATAGGCGAATAAATTTATTAGCCTATGCTTTTATTAAATGTAGCTATAGCTTTGTTAGTCAGGCGTTAACGATGCTTCAGTTCAATTGGGCGTATCGTAGCTTAAAAGTTGGATGAAATGCTAATGAAAAATACTGGATGAGAAGTGTTGTCTAATATAGCACGGGTATTACAAGGTGAATTTGTAGAGGACTTGAAAATCGATCCTTCAGTTATACCAAAGTTTAAATTGGCCCCAGTAACAAGCGTAGATGTAGAACTTAGTTTCTCCCATTTCAAAAATATATTGAGTGACCGACGACATAATTTTACGATGGATCAGTTAGAGCAACACGTTGTAATATACTGTTTGAAGGAGCAAGGATACTTTTTTTATTAGAAATAAAATATTTCCGTTCTCTAGTGATAACGTTCTAATAGCGCCTAACAGTGTTTGTGAACATTGGTTACAGTTTTACTTTACTGTTACTTAAATAACACAGTATAATAGTATATTAGTGTTCCCTCCCCCCCGGAGGAGCTACCACTATGACTGAAGAAACAATAAATATATAAGGAAGTAGCGTCAGGTAAAAATAGACATTTGAGTTAGGAAAAATTCCCATAGAGCTGAAAATTGGTATAGGTGTTAAATACACTATTACAAATTAAATATCAAAAGTCCCCACTGATTCTACTTTTGCTAAAAAAATTTATGCAAGGTCAAAGGTAAAAATATCGGTTTTTTACATTTTTCTCTTATACGGCGAGTGTTATAGATGAAACAAAAGTTGTAGATCACGCAATTCTCTACAAAAATTGTTCAGATATTTTCTTTCCTACGAATCATCATTCATGAGATATCGCCATTCCAAAAGTTGGAAAAGTCGTATTGTACGTAATATGCACACATTTCCGCACCATCTATGAGGGTATTTTTTTAAAGTGGTTTACCCAGTAGGTATACTCCACGATCTATTGAATGAAAAAAAGGTACTATTGGGTAATGATGAAAGGGTAAATGATTATTGTTGCTTTATGAAAAGTTTTATTCTTATTGATAATCTTCAATTCAAAATAAGAAATGTGGAGAAAATTAATGTCAAAAAGAATTTGAAATTATGTGAAATTTCAAGAATGCACGATTATTAATAAGTTAAAAGTTTAAAACACAAAACGTTTCGCAATTTTAGGTTGCTTCATCAGTTGTACAAATTAGAAAATATTGAGAATACTGGAATACATTTCTGAAAGGAGCAAAATAAATCGGATTAGCAAATACATCTATCTCCTGCAAAAAACCTGTATACTTACATAAAATTATATTGTAGGGTAGTACTTAGAAGAGTTAGTTGAAGATATTATATTATTGTAATAAATTATTTGTAAAACACTTTAAAACTCATAAAACATTGTTTAGTTACGCTGGCGACGAAGACAAATTTACAAATTAATTAAAAACGGTAGCACATGTAGATCAAAAACAGCCCCTTGTAGGGGTTAATACTGTTATATGGAAATATTAAGCTATTCATTTCGCTTGGTATGAAAGTGCAAGAATGCGACAAATAGTTTAAATTTGGATAAAGGCATGCAAGGTTGTTTCCTAAAACGCGCAGTCGGTTTGCAAATATATAGTATGCTAATAATTTAGATAGGGTTGTATTAAGGTTAAAATTTTTGAGTTTTGAAAATTAATAATAGAAGGAAATAAGAGTTAAAATCCAAAAGTTGATTATAAATTTGAGAAATGCAACACACGACATAATTTATATGAATAAGTTGTGGTAAATAGAGCTTAAATTGTCAATGTCAGTTTTGTAATTAATGGTAGTAGGGCTTTTTTGTATTTCAATCATTTCCAGACAAAGGCGTTTTTTTTTAAATTGCTCTCTCTATGCAAGACAGTGGGTGTATTAAAATTGAAATTATGAAATGTTTAGTTGAATGATCAGTTAGGGCTGTTTTATTGGAAGAAGGTGAAATGTTATTAATTTTGACTGAGTATTTATGCTGCCTCATTCTATTCTTTAATAATTGCTTCGTTTGACCAATATAAGTAGCAGTACAATTGTTACAATTAAGTTGGTAAACAACTTGAGATTCCATGTTAATATTAGTTTTATCCTTTAAATTAGTAAAAAACAAATTGCCTAGGTTATTCTTGTTGTTAAAAGCTGTTTTGATATTATATTTTTTAAGTTCAGTTTCAATTTTTTCAGCAAGTTTAGGAACATATTGGATAGATACATATTTATTTTGTGGTAAGTTATTTGAAATATTAAAATCATTGCCTAAGCAGTTAGGTTGTAGGGCTATGGATTGATTATGTATGTTTTGGTTTTTAATTTTTTAATTCGGAAATTAATATGTTTTTTGATAAAATCAATTGGATAATCATTACTAATTAAAATTTGTGTAATAAGTTCTAAGTTTTTTTTATGAAACTGTTTTGAGAATAAATGAATAGCTCTGCCAACTAAACTATTTATGACGCTAATTTTATGTTTGATGGTTGTGTTAGAGTTATAATTTAAATATCTATTTGTTTTAATGCTTTTACGGTACCAATTTGTTAATATTAAACCATTTTTTTGTCTGAACAGTGTAAGATCTAAAAAATTTAAAGAGCAATTGGAATTCTCGTTTTCAATAGTAAATTTAAGTCTGGGGTGTACATTATTAAAGAGGTTAAAAAATATTTGTTTGTTTAGAGTGTCTATAGCCATTATGATGTCGTCCACATATCTTAAATAAAGAGAGAAGTTGGTATTTTGATTCAAAATAGTAGTCTCGATATCTTCCATTACGAGGTTAGCAATTGTTGAAGAAATGGGTGAACCCATTGCACATCCAAAAGTTTGAGAATAAATATTATTATTGTATGTAAAGTAAGTGGTGTTTAAAACAAATTCAAGGGCGTTAATAAATTCAGTTAGTGGTATGTTTGTATGTTTTTTAATTTTATTCCAGTATTTTTTTATAGTGCTTAAGGCAAGATCAATTGGTATGTTTGTGTATAAGGAGACAACATCTAAAGAAAAAAGAGTATGATTAGGATTAAGTTTAGTGTTATTTATATGTTCTTTGAATTTCCATGAGTCTTTATTGCTGAATTTATTAAGGCAAGTTATATTAGTTAATATTTTTGAAAGATATTTAGATAGATTGTAAGTTGGGCTCATGTAAGAGGCAACAATAGGTCTTAAAGGTATATTGATCTTATGTAATTTCTTTAAACAAAATAGAACAAAGAAGAAAATGTGACAAGGACAGCAATGAATATAAAGAGCTAAACAAACAAGTAAAAAAACAAATTAGAAAAGATATTAGAACATACAATACAGAGCAGATAAAAAGCACTATTGAGGAAAATGGAGGTACAAAGGTACTGCAGTCTAAGTTATCACGAGGAAGAGCAAAGATATTGAAGATACAAGATGACAAAGGCACAATAGTCACAAACAGGAAAGATATAGCACAAGAAATTCAAAATTTCTATCAAAAATTGTATACAACAACGATGCCGGAACATCCAATTTCAGTAGAAAAAGTCACAAATGCAGGTTCAGAAGAATTGCCAGAGATAACAGCAAGTGAAATTCGAAAAGCACTGAACCAAATGAAAAACAAAAAAAGTCCGGGCGAAGATCAGGTCACGAGCGAAATGATAAAAATGGGTGGCGATTCACTGACCCACGCACTTAAGATGCTTTTCAACCGCTGTCTAGTGGAAGGAAAAATCCCAAATGCCTGGAGAAATGCTGAGGTGATTTTGCTGTTTAAAAAAGGAGAAAACACAAATATTGAAAACTACCGTCCTATCAGCCTTCTCTCGCACCTTTACAAACTCCTGTCAAGAATAGTAACTAACAGACTAACGGAGAAATTGGATTCCTACCAGCCACCTGAACAGGCCGGCTTCCGAAAGGGCTACGGTACAATAGATCACCTTCAGACGATTCGAACAGTAATAGAAAAGTGCACAGAATACAACGTCCCCTTGCACATAGCCTTCATAGATTATCATAAGGCGTTTGATTCAATAGAAAAGTGATCATTTCTTACAGCTTTAAACAACGCGCGGATCGACTCCAGATACTCCATGATTATTAGAGATATATACGAAAACTCCACAATTCAAGTTAAGGTCGACGATGACCTAAAAACAGATAAAATCAGACTGGAAAGAGGAGTTCGTCAAGGCGATATTATATCGCCAAAACTCTTTACCTTGGCCCTGGAGGACGTCTTCAAGAGGTTAGATTGGCACGGTTTTGGGCTGAACATAGATGGAAGCTACCTAAATCATCTTCGATTCGCTGATGACGTGGTCCTCATTAGCAGCGACATAACTGAACTAACAACTATGTTAGAGCAACTAAAAACTGCCTCCGAAGAAATTGGCTTAACTATAAATTATAATAAAACAAAAATAATAAGTGAAAGTAACGACGTGATTAACATCCAAAATCACTCAATAGAACTCGTCAAAAGATACGTCTATTTAGGACATAACATAACACTTGGCAAGGAAAACCAATCTCTGGAAATTAAGAGGAGGATCGCTCTAACATGGACAGCCTTTGGGAACCTGCGACACATATTAACAAACAAGGAAGTTCCAATCAACCTCAAGAGAAAAGTCTTCGACAGCTGCATCCTTCCAGTAACAACCTATGGTATGGAAACAATGGCTCTTACACAAAAAAGCGCTGAAAAACTAAGAATAACTCAGAGAGCCATAGAAAGAGCAATGCTTGGTGTAAGTCTACGGGATAAAATAACAAACAAAGAGATAAGGCAAAAAACAAAAACAACCGATGTTATGGAAAGGATCGCAAGACTAAAATGGCAATGGGCCGGACACATCGCACGGCAAGATACGGATAGATGGACATCCAAGGTCATAAGATGGAGACCGAGACAAACCAAGAGGGGGGGGGGGGGGGGGGGGGGGGGGGGGGGGGGGGGGGGGGGGGGGGGGGGGGGGGGGGGCTGGCCCAAAGAGTGGCTGATGACATCGAAAAGCAGGAAAAAACTGGATCACGAAGGATCAGCTCAGGACCGACAGACATGGAAAGATACTGGAGAGGCTTACGTTCAGGAGTGGACAAATCGAAGCTGAGAAAGAAGAAGAAGAAGAAGAAGAATTTCTTTAAACCGTATATTTTAGGCGGAAGTACGTTATGTGAGATTAAAGTTTTATATGTTAATTTGTCAATGAAGTTTTTATCGAGAAGGTTTTTCACTATTGTATTGTTTTTATTTTGAATGATTAATGTAGGATCTTTAAGTTCCTTTTTATATGTATTAACGTCACTTAATAAATCAGTCATTTTTTCATGGTAGTCAGATTTAGTCATAATAACAGTTTTTTGTGTTTTGTCTGCAGAAGTAACAATAAGGTTTTTATTGTTGTTTAAAAAAATTTTAGTTTCATTAATATTTTTAGTGAGTATTTTGTTATATTGTAATTGAGTGAAACTGAGATTTTGTTGATTATTTTTATTGGTTTTAAAATTGGTTAGGATGTTGCAAATATTAGCGCGAATAGAATTTTGTTCTGTTTGTGGTAAATCACTAATACCGTTTTCAATATTACAAATTATATTTTCGACTGGTAATTTGGTTTTAGGGTTGTAATGTTTGAATTTTGGACCTAATTTTAAAGTATTTATAACAATTTCTGGAATTTTAATATTAGTTAAATTATGAATAAAGTTGTTAGGATTTTCATTATTAGAATTAGTGTGCAAGGGATGTTTTAATTTTAAACTTTTTGACATTGTTTGATTGCCATTACTGGGAAATGACTGGTTAATTTTAATTAGTTGGTTAATTTTTTTATGTAACTTATCGTGTATTACAGCTCTCAAACTCACATTCTGTTTAATTTTAGTGGCTAAGAAATTAATGATGATATTTTTATTAGTGAAATTATTCATAATAACATGCATGTTTTTAAGTTTAAGCTTTAAAGTGTTTAGATAGTTATAGTTGTCATTAGTTTATAAAGTCAAACTCTGTATAGCAGTTTTCTTTTGATTATCTAAAAATTGATTTTTATACCCCTACAAGGGGCTGTTTTTGATCTACATGTGCTACCGTTTTTAATTAATTTTTTAATTTTGTAAATTTGTCTTCGTCACCAGCGTAACTAAACAATGTTTTATGAGTTTTAAAGTGTTTTACAAATAATTTATTACAATAATATAATACATTCAACTAACTCTTCTAAGTACTACCCTACAATATAATTTTATGTAAGTACCTATACAGGTTTTTTGCAGGAGATAGATGTATTTGCTAATCCGATTTATTTTGCTCCTTTCAGAAATGTATTCCAGTATTCTCAATATTTTCTAATTTGTACAACTGATGAAGCAACCTAAAATTGCTAAACGTTTTATGTTTTAAACTTTTAACTTATTAATAAACATGTTTACGACTTGTGATTTTTTATTCTTCAAAAAATAATTAAAATCATGCATTCTTGAAATTTCACATAATTTCAAATTCTTTTTGACATTAATTTTCTCCACATTGATAATCTTCAAATTCTACTTCATATTCAATATTACTGTCCTCATCTTCGTTTTCTTCGTTTAAGAAAATCCTGTACGCCTATTTTACTCTATCCTACTAAACGATCTGTTTGATAGACTTGTATTGGCACATGAGCTTTTGCGCGAAATCGTTTGCTGAAATGACTTTCTTTATTCGTGACATAGGCTCTTCTAATATAACTGAACTCTTTGGAGTAATAATTTGAATGATACCCATTATGTGGAACGTGTTACGACCGTCTAAAGTATATACATTTATATCAGTATTGTTTGCAACATATTGAACACATGTGCCAGTTTCTGGGGGTAAGATGTGACGAACTACTGCTGCCTCATACATTATACTATCATTATAGGATGGCCAGCAACCAGAAGACGAAAAGATCTGTATAAGACGTTTTGATCCAAATCGTCTATGAAAAAAAAACTGAGAAGCTCAATTGCAATCTTGATTTGAAAGATCTAGGCCGAACAGCAGCCATAATACAGTGACTGATAGTTGTACATATTAATTTCAAATGTTCTAATTTACATGGTTTATTTTTCAAAATTATTTTCTCCAAAAAATAACTCAATGTCTCCGGAATATCGCTGTTAATATTTTCAAACATATTATTAGGTGGGGAAAATTATTATTGTCCAACACTGTAGATTGAATATGCTCTCGAATGATTGCTGCAGTAGCTTTCAGTATTCTAAATCGTTCTCCTCTTTCATTATGTCTTTTATTGTCATACCAAGTTTTGGTACGAATATCATGCTGATTGTCAATAAAACAAATAAATGTTAAATTTCCTTTTTTTCAGTTATAATCATTTTGTTACCATACTTTAACTTTAATCTTGCCTTAATAGTTTTATTATCTATAGATGGATCTTCACAAATGTATTTTAATTCTTACAGTGTAAACTGACAACCATAATTATTTTCAATATGTGCAAATATTGTTTCCATCGCCAAAGTAATGGAATTATCTTCAGGACGACCGATTTTACCACCTGCAGTGGGCCTCAGAAAGGAATTATAACAACTATTATGGTACTTAGCCTCAGCAGCAACTAAATCATAATGATATACAATGCGTGCAATAACAGCTTTTGTTACATCATCAGAACGAGAGCCTCAGCTGCCTTCAGAATATAATCCTTAAATGCAAGTGTAGCCACTTGATATATTTTACGTCGGACATTCTGCGCTTTTTTCTTTTCAGCCTCTTCATTTGCTTCATCACCGCAAAATAAAGAATTTTTTTAAACAAAAAGCTGCCCACTTACTCGCGCTCTAGTACGAGGTGGACTTTTCGTATATGTATTGGCTTTTTCTATCTCGCGCTGCCTTTAACTGCAGCAATACTACTCTTCCGAGTATAGGTACCATTTACCACACTCCACATGGATTGTCACATATTGCTTGCCTTCTCAGTATTCAAGAAACCCATCGTTTCTTTCAATACTTGAATTAATCAAAGTCTGCAATCCACGATCAACAACAACAGTTTCACTTTCATTCAAGGGTTGACTGCAAATGAAGCAAACTTGTGACATTTTTTCAAAATTATTCAACGGCAGAAATTAAAATCGAAAATATTGTCAAGGAACACGTCTGTTCACTGCGATGAAACTTTCAATACTAACAGTAGTTATTTCATTTACGTCCTCTAAAAACCAATACATACATATTTTCACTTATATTGAACGTTTGATGACGTCTGATTCAGTTTTGTAGAGAATTGCATGATCTACAACTTCTGTTTCACCTATTTTTACGATAACACTAACCGTTTAAGAGAAAAATGCGAGAAACCGATTTTTTCACCTTTGACCTTCCATAAAATTTTTAGCAAAAGTAAAATCAGTGGGGACATTTGATATTTCATTTGTGATTGTGTATTTAACACCTATACCAATTTTCAGCTCTATGCGAATTTTTCCGAACTTACAACTTTTTTTTGTCTATTTTGACTGGACAGGTCTTAAAAAATATGCTTTCAGTAATGCAAACTTGCTGTCTAAAAATAAATATTACAACCCAAACGATGAAAAGAAACAATCTATGATCGAAGAAACCAATCGTCCCCCTGAAACAAAGCTGAAGATTTCTTACATTTTTGTGCACATAGATCATAATTACCAAGACGTAATTAAATATATCAATAAGGCAACATCGCAAAATTTTAAGACTGCATACAGAGCTACAATCCGTATTATTTTAACAGATATAAATGACTATAGGAAACTAACAAAATTCTATAAAGATAATAAAAATCTACGTTATCACACGTTTCACAACCCCGATACCAGAAATATCTCGGTTGTTATAAGATACATGCTGCCCTCAATTAAGGAGGCTGAAATTGAAGAAGAATTGTTGCAGAACAAAATTCCAGTAATTCGAGTCACACGCTTACTAAATAAAAAAAAAGTCTCATGCCCCTCTATACAGTAGAACTTGAATCTAGCGATGCTGGTAGAGAAACGTACAAATTAAATTCCCTATTGCAAAAAGGTACCTTTTTTCACGATTTATCGTTACAAAAGTGAAGCTTTCAATACGACTTTTCGTTAAAAAAAGACGACGATCACTATGCAAAAATAGTTATTTAGACCACAAGTGTTAGAAACTAAAATAAGCACGCTACTACGAGTTGTCCTTAAGATTTTTTAAAATTTCATTAAATATTCAAATCCAAGCATATTTTGTAGAGTATTTTATTTGCCTTAATTTTAGTCAAGTGCGTTGGTCAGTTCTGGTAACTAGGGAAACGTCTATTTAAAAGTGTTCATTCCTAAATTAAGAGCAAAGTGTCATTTTTTTTCACTGAGTGAAAAAAGTGGCACATCACGCACTGAAATTAATTGAAAAAAGCTTACTTTTTTAACTAAAATTTAAAAATAGTTATTTAGACCACATGTGTTAGTAGTAACAGTAGTTGACTATAAGATTTTTTAAAATTTCATTTAAGATTCAAATCCGAGCCTATTTTGTATAGAGTTTTATTTGCCTTCATTTTAGTCAAGTGCGTTCGTCAGTTCTGGTAACTAGGGAAACGTCTATTTAAAAGTGTTCATTCCTAAATTAAAAGCAAAGTGTCACTTTTTTCAACGAGTGAAAGAAAGTGGCACATCACCTACTTAAAAATAGACCACATGTGTTAAAAGTAACACGGGTTGACTATAAAATTTTTTTAAATTCCATTCAATATTCAAATCAAAGCCTATTTTGTATAGTTTTATTTGCCTTAATTTTAGTCAAGTGCGTTGGTGAGGATACAGAAACATACAAGTTAAATTCCCTATTGCAAAAAAGGTACCTTTTTCATGATTTATCGTTACAAAAGTGGAACTTTCAATACAACTCTACGTTAAAAAAGTCGACTTGAACGATCCCTATGCCAAAATAGTTATTTAGACCACAAGTGTTAGAAGCGAAAATAAGCACGCTAATACGAGTTGTCCTTAAGATTTTTTAAAATTACATTAAATTTTGTATTTTCTAGAGTATTTTATTTGCCTTCATTTTAGTCAAGTGCGTTGGTCAGTTCTGGTAACTAGGGAAACGTCTATTTAAAAGTGTTCATTCCTAAATTAAGAGCAAAGTGTCATTTTTTTTTCACTGAGTGAAAAAAGTGGCACATCACCCACTGAAATTAATTGAAAAAAGCTTACTATTTTAAATAAAATTTAAAAATAGTTATTCAGACCACATGTGTTAGAAGTAACACGAGTTGACTATGAGATTTTTAAAAATTTCATTAAGGATTCAAATCCAAGCGTATTTTGTATAGAATTTTATTTGCCTTCATTTTAGTCAAGTGCGTTCATCAGTTCTGGTAACTAGGGAAACGTCTATTTAAAAGTGTTCATTCCTAAATTAAGAGCAAAGTGTCACCTTTTTTCACTGAGTGAAAAAAGTCGCACATCACGCACTGAAATTAATTTAAAAAAGCTTACTTTTTTAACTAAAATTTAAAAATAGTTATTTAGACCACATGTGTTAGAAGTAACACTAGTTGACTATAAGATTTTTTAAAATTTCATTAAAGATTCAAAACCGAGCCTATCTTTATATATATAATTCTTCTGTACGTGTGTATGTCACTGAACTCCTCCTAAACGGCTGGACCGATTTTGATGAATTTTTTTGTGTGTGTTTGAGTGGGTCCCTGGATGGTTCAGATTCACAATTGGACTTGGTAGTAGGTGGCGCTGCAATCGGGTTCTAAGATTTTTTTGTAATTTTTGACGAATTCCTTTGTTTTAATTTTTGAAAGATTTCTCGCATATCAGAACATATAACCCCAAAATTTCACCCCCCACCACCACCCCAATATGTTTTAAAATGAAAAAAATCGAAAATTCGAAAATCGAAAAAAAGTTTGCTGAACCCGTCTGTCGCGTCCGCTAATAGCAGGCAGCGGGCAGGACAACGTCTGTCGGGTCCGCTAGTTTTGTATAGAGTTTTATTTGCCTTCATTTTAGTCAAGTGCGTTCGTCAGTTCTGGTAACTAGGGAAACGTCTATTTAAAAGTGTTCATTCCTAAATTAAAAGCAAAGTGTCACTTTTTTCAACGAGTGAAAGAAAGTGGCACATTAAGCACTTAAAAATAGTTATTTAGACCACATGTGTTAGAAGTAACACGGATTGACTATAGGATTTTTTAAATTTTTATTAAATATTCAAATACAAGCCTATTTTGTATAGTTTTATTTCCCTTAATTTTAGTCAAGTGCGTTGGTCAGTTCTGGTAACTAGGGAAACGTCTATTAGTGTTCATTCTTAAATTAAGAGCAAAGTGTCACTTTTTTCACTGAGTGAAAAAAGTGGCAATTCACACACTGAAATTAATTTAAAAAGACCTAGTTTTTTAAATCGAATTTAAAAATAGTTATTTAGACCACCTGTGTTAGAAGTAACACGGGTTGACCATAAGAATTTTTTAAATTTTTATTAAATATTCAAATCCAAGCCTATTTTGTATAGTTTTATTTGCCTTGAAAAAAGTGGCACTTCACGCACTGAAATAAATTTTAAAAAGCCTTCTTTTTTAAATAAAATAAAAAATAGTTATTTAGACCACACGTGTTAGAAATAACCCAATTTGACTATAAGATTTTTTAAAATTTCATGAAATATTCAAATCCAAGCCTATTTTGTATAGAATTTTATTTGCCTTTATTTTAGTCAAGTGCATTGGTCAGTTATAGTAACCAAGGAAACGTCTATTTAAAATAGTTCATTCCTAAATTAAAAGCAGTGTCCCTTTTTTTCGCTGAGTGAAAGAAAGTGGAACATCACGCACTGAAATTAATTTACAAAAGCTTACTTTTTTAAATGAAATTTAAAAATAGTTATTTAGACCACACGTGCTAGAAATAACGCAAGTTGACTAAGATTTTTTAAAATTTCATGAAATATTCAAATCCAAGCCTATTTTGTATAGAATTTTATTTGCCTTAATTTTAGTCAAGTGCGTTGGTCAGTTCTGGTAACTAGGGAAACGTCTATTTAAAAGTGTTCATTCCTAAATTAAAAGCAAAGTGTCACTTTTTTTCACTGAGTGAAAGAAAGTGGCACTTCACGCACTGAAATTAATTTTAAAAAGCCTACTTTTGTAAATTAAATTTAAAAATAGTTATCTATAGCATTTATAATTGTAGGCTGTTGCAAGTGGTGTTGGAGCAGCTCATATTGCAACCAGCGTTCGCGATTCAAACCGATTCACTGTATCAGTCAATATTCAGGCAGAAACCAAAGCTGCATTCTATCTTAGCTATGAGGAGCTCTTAAAACGGCAAGATGGTTATTATGAACAAGCAATCAATCTACATCCAGGTCAACCTGTGATAAATCTTAGTGTAGAGGTAATGCTGTATATAAGTTATAAACACCATTTGATTTCTTGTTTCAATTCATAGGTCTCAATAGCTGAAAGTAGAAAAATCACAGATTTGAAAGCACCTCCTCTCCGTTCTGGCAATGAAATAGGGAACGCAAAAGCTGAACTAGATCCCAGAGCTGACTTAGAGCATGTAAATGATAAAGCTGCTGTGGTAAGATTTACTCCAAATATAGAAAGGCAGAAACGATTTGCAAGATTGTTGAACACCAAAGAAGAGGAAGGACTTTCTGGACAGTTTATTGTGCAATATGATGTTGAAAGAGATCCTCTAGGAGGAGACGTTTTAGTACATAATGGTTATTTTGTTCATTTCTTTGCACCAACCAACTTAGATCCTCTGCCAAAACATGTTGTTTTTGTTTTGGACACTAGCTATAGTATGCAAGGTCAGAAAATAGTACAACTAAGGGAAGCAATGTTGAAAATATTGGACCAACTTCATGAAGAAGATCTGTTCAATTTAGTAGAATTTAACACCAATGCAAAAGTTTGGGATTTCGATAACCCAGAATCTAGTGTATGGTATCCCCATTCTCTTGATGGATTTATCTGGGATAGTTCGCCACAAGACACTAACTTTGAAGTAAGTTTTGGTTTTTAATTAAAATAATACCGACAGTTCCACTTTTAGGATTTTGCCTTTCCCAAAGCATATCTGGCGAATGCTGTTAATATTCAAAAAGCGAAATCTGCTGCTTTTGGATTAAGTCCAACAGGAGGAACTGATATTTATAGTGGCTTAAAAGTAGCCCTACATCTTGTAGATTTGGCAAAATGTAAAACAAATAATGATATTAATCGCCAACCTATAATTGTATTTTTGACCGATGGAGATCCAACAATTCGTTTAACTTCTAGGGAAGCCATAATCAATAAGGTGATTTGTCCATTTACACAAAATTTAGGATATTTCATAAATATGGTCCATACTTTAAGGGAGGAGTGATGATAGTACATGACGCAAAAAATGCTAATGAATCCATTTCCGATTGTGGACTGTTATCTAATTATAGAGAATTTTCATTTTGCTTCATTATCGTGTAAAAGGCCAAGGAACTAATCGCGAAAAAATCGTCTTCCGAGATACCTACAGATCTTCACGTTTCAGGTTCCCTATGACAAAAAAAAAAGTTTTTATAATTCCGTCCGTCCGTCAGTCTGTCTGTCTGCCTGTCTGCCTGTTGACGGTATAACCCAAAAACTATTTGTTGTAGGAAGACGATGCTTTGCATACGGATTATATACTTTTGTGTCCTAGAACCGAGAACATTTCGGTAAAATATATACAGGGCTCAAGAACTCAAGAAGTATTACGTAAATGAAAGTAATATTTTGCACATAGTCAGCTCAGGTTCTTACCCTTGACGAAATAGGACAAAGGGTCCAACATATGCAGGGTGAGCACCTTAAAAAATAGCAACTTGTCTGTTTTAGCTTAAACTGAGCAATAGATATATGCAATCATTTGCACATAGTTCAGACTTTACACTTGGCGAAAATAGAACGCAACGGATACAAGGCAAATGTTTTCAAAGAGACAAAAATATGAAACAATAATTGTGTTTAATACAGTCGGATCGCACAGATGCGAGGGATCGGGCGTGGCCGCATGCGACAAACGGGCGGTTCGCTCGCGAGTTACAAGCACATGTTGCAGTCGCATTCCCAGGCGCTGGAGTTCGAATTCCATCGATTTTTTTAAATTTAAATACTGATGTAACTCCCATTACTGCTTCCTTTTATTGCGTCAGTATTCTTAGGAACGTTAAGTTATTTAAGTGTTAATTTCTTCCTTTAAAAAGTGTTCTAAGCTTGTTTTAGGGTAAACTGCAGTAAATCTAAGAATTGTAAATATTTATAATCGTAATTTTGTAAAAGCTGCTGCAATCATTCGAAGAAATCCTCGGCCAATTTGTAATGCATCATTCGCCAAAATATCTATATCGCATACCTGTTGATATTATATTTAAATTATCGCGTTGCTATAAATACGGTTTTGTTGTTATAATAACATATGTTGTGTGTTAATGCTTGCTGCTAGTATGTATCAGAAACTTCAGTACCTTCAAATGCAAAACAGCTGAGAATCGAGCATGCATTTATTGATTTTTTGCTTTAGGTATCTGGTATAGCAAATATCTCCTTAAAGTTTGGACGATTTCTTTTAAATCACTAAGTATATTAAACTTGGAATTTCGAAAATCTCAGTCTAATTGTTTTAATTTTCTAAAATAATTTTTTTATTGGAATTTACAGATAACTGAATTTAATTCTGGATCTCGGAAATCAGCAATTTTTGCGCTTTCCTTTGGATATGGAGCAGACAAAGACTTTTTAAAAAAACTAGCTTTGAAAAATTCTGGATATAACAAACACATTTATGAAGCCGCCGATGCTTCTTTACAGTTACAAGAGTTTTATAAACAAATATCTTCACCTCTCGTAGCAGATGTGACATTCAAATATAAGCCATCTGTTACTAGCTTGACAAAGGTTGAATTTCCAATTCATTTCGGTGGCACTGAATTGGCAATTTCGGGACGATTTGGTAAGTTACGTTAAGTATTATTGTAAAATAGCTATCCATAATGGTTAAATAAAACAGTTCACCTATTTCTTAAATTTTAGAAACTTCTGAAATAGAAACTCCTGTTGTGCGTGGATTCGGGGCACACGGGAAACTTTTTTTAAAGCCTACAGTTCAACCGTCAGTTGCCAATATTGACCGCTTATGGGCTTATTTGATAATCAAGCAACTATTAGAAAAGAGCGAAGTTACAGATAAACATAAAGATGAGTTAAAGAAAAGTGCACTCGATTTGGCACTCCAGTATTCCTTTGTGACTCCAGTCACCTCACTTATTGTTGTAAAACCTAATGATACTGAAGCTGTTAAAGGTGAGAATAAATTCAAAGTTACTAGTAAAAAATATTTTTCTGTAAATCTCAGTGTTGGTTGTAGTTTTTAATTAATATTTTTTGTTTTTTAGCTTGCATATTTTACTTTTAGGATTCACGTTTTAGTTTAAAATAATTTTGGTTGTGGACTGTATTCTTCGAGTAGTCTCTCCTACATCCCAACATATGAGCCGGTTTCCTGAAAGTCTTACAATATTATAACCCCCTCCGTTAACCCCCCCCCCCAAATATTCATCGTTCCTTCTTTTAAAATTAATTAGACTCCATCCGTCCAAGCGTGAACAACTCTTGCTTTGTTGTCGCCGGCTAATTCAATTTGTGCACATACTTCGTTTTAAGCGTGACTAACTTGAATGTGCTATATTGGGTGAGCGACCCATCATTTTTCAGCGTTACGAAACCACTTGCCTCCCAGAGCTATACGTACCTAGATAGAATTGAAGGTAATTGACGCAATTTTGTTTTGTTTATAATCCACTTGTCGTGTTAATATCGTGACGTGATAATTAATCTTTCATTTATTTGCTTTTCGATCCGTATTATTATTTAAAAATATTGCTTTGTATAGCAAAATTATATTCACAATTGAATTATTCACTGTAACCCTCGATTGCAATTCCATTTTTCGCAACTACCTGCTCTATTTACCGAAATTTTGCAACCCCTGTCACTTCCATTAGATCTCGGCATTACCTAGCCGAAATTATTTTGTTTTATAATAAATTTATTTTTTCAGCTGTAAATTAAGGGTAGATGTATACTTTAAAAGAAAATATATTATTTTGAATTTTTTTCTGACAGTTTTTGAGAAAAATGGTGGTACCATATGGTACCGCTAGGCGCTTTACTGGCGATTTTCCCTAAACATTATGAAAGAGGAATAACTACTAATAGAAAAAAAAAAGAATTGGTAAAAGTTACTTTATTTAACGTGGAAATTTTTAAAACATTCTATATATAATCCAACGTTACATTTTTGGCACATTGTTCTAACTCTGCTTTTACATAGAGCTCCTGCACATCTTCTTCTGCCTCCCTCTCCTGTTGGAACCACATAGTGATGCATTCCATCGTACCTGACGTCATCAGAAACACGAAAGTCGCTGCCAGGTGCCTTTGATGTTCGACCTGCGCCTTTTGGTTCATTTTTAAATCGTGTTAAATATGTCTAAAAGGCATAACAAAAGAATGTTGACTATATAATCAATTCAATGTTACATCACGAACCTGTACAATATTTCTTCTAAAAGCTCTTCTTCTCCAATAAGTTTCCATTTTTGTCGGTCCTGAGCTACTCCAATCCAATTCTTTCCCGCGGTTCGCTTAATGTCATCGGCCCATCTTTTTGGGGGCCTACCGACACTCCTTTTTGTTTGTCGTGGTCTCCATTGCATAATTTTATATGTCTACCTGCCTACGTCCTGCCGCGCGATATGTCCCGCCCATTGCCATTTCAAGTGTGCAATCCTTTCTATAACATCTGTGACCGCTGATCTACTTCGAACTGCTATGTTAAGTATTCTGTCCCGTAAGCTTACGCCCAGCATTGTTCTTTCCATGGCTCGCTGTGATATTCTCAGCTGTTCGGCACTTTTTTTCGTGAAGGCTACAGTTTCCATTCCATAAGTTGTTACAAGGAGGATGCAGCTGTTATAAACTTTTTTCCTTAAATTGATTGGAATATCTTTGCTTGTAAGTATATGCCGTAATTTTCCAAAGGCGGCCCATGTTAGAGCGATTCTTCTCTTGATCTCTAGAGATTGGTTTTCTTTTCCAAGAGTGATAGTATGTCCTAGATAGACGTACTCATTGACAAATTCTATTTGATGGTTTTGTATGTTGACGACTTCCATGTTTTTACTTATAATTTTTGTTTTGTTATAGTTTATGTTTAGACCAATTTGTTGGGAGGCGTTGTTTAGTTGTTCTAACATGGTTTGTAATTGTTTTAGATCGTCACTAACGATGACCACGTCATCGGCGAAGCGGAGGTGGTTTAAATAGCTTCCATCTATGTTTATTCCAAAGTTTTTCCAGTTGAGGTGTTTGAAGACATCCTCCAAGGCCAAAGGGAAAAGTTTAGAGGATATAACATCACCCTGACGTACGCCTCTCTCCAATTTAATTAGATCTGTTTTCAAGTCGTCGTCAATCTTAACGTGTATAGCGGAGTCCTCATATATATCCTTAGGTATCATAGAATATCTAGAGTCAATGCGTGCGTTGTTCATAGCTGTTAGAAAGGACCATTTTTCTATCGTATCAAATGCTTTATGATAGTCCACAAAAGCAATATGTAGTGGAATGTTGTATTCTGTAGTCTTTTCTATGAGCATTCTGATTGTCTGAAGGTGATCTATTGTACTAAAGCCCTTTCGAAACCCGGCCTTTTCATTTGGTTGGTATGAATCCAATTTTTGTGTAAGTCTATTGGTTATAATTCTGGAAAAGAGCTTATAAAGGTGGGAACGAAGGCTAATGGGACGGTAATTTTCTATATTCGTCTTTTCTCCTTTCTTAAACAACAAAACAACTTCTGAATGTTTCCAAGCACGTGGTATCTTCCCTTCTATTAGGCAGCGGTTTAAGAGGTTTTTTAAGGCATATATAAGCGTATAAACGTCCCATTTTCACCATTTCACTTGTGATACGGTCTTCGCCAGGTGCTCTTTTATTTTTCATTTGAAGTAATGCTGTTTTAATTTCGTTTTTAGTTACCTCTGGCAGGTCTTCTGAACCTACGTTTAATATTTTATCTTTTGGGATGGGGTGTTCTGGCATTGTTGTGGAGTATAGTTTTTGGTAGAATTTTTGGACTGCTTGTGCTATATCTTTTCTGTTTGAAACTATAGTGTCTCTTTCATCCTTTATTTTAAGTATACTGCCTTTCCCTCGTGCTAGTTTGGATCTTAACATTTTCATGCCCGTATTTTCTTCAATAACATTTGTGATTTGTTCAGATTTATAGCTTCTAATGTCTTTTCTAATTAATTTTTTCACTTGCTTGTTTATTTCTTTATATTCCTTGGTATCTCTATCGCATTTTCTTCTTTGTTCTATTATTTTAATGGTATCTGGGCTTAACTTTGACTCTTTTTGTTTAGTTCTTTGTGAGCATATTTTCTTTGTGGCAGTTTGTATACTCTCTGTGATTCTCTCATTCATTTTGTCTATGTTTTTTGTTTCCATATTTTGCAACTTATCATTCAGTTCTTTTTGGTAATCTTGTTTTCTTCTTTGTAATTCTTTTGTTGTTGGATATATTTTTGTTTGGATTAGTTTCCTTCTTTCTGATCGTAGATTGAAGACAAACGTTTCTCTCACAGCTCTGTGATCACTGCCTGTATTTAACTGGTTTAGGATACTTATATCTCGGCATACATATTGGTTATTAGATAGAATGTAATCTATTTCATTTTTAGTATTTCCGTCCGGACTTCTCCAAGTCCACTTCCGTTGGATTTGTTTCTTGTAGAAGGTGTTGAGACAAAATATTTTTTGACGGCTGCAAAAGTTTGCCAATATATCTTCTCTAGTATTTCGTGAGCCAAGTCCATGATTTCTAAAAGCTAATTGGCTTATATTTCGACCAGTTTTTTTGTAGATAATCCATGCATTTTGCACTGCAGCATCGATCAAATATGTAAAAATTGACCAATACCACTTTTTAGATCTAATTCCTATACGGTAACTAAAATATTAGAAACTCTTTTTTAGTTTTAGTTATGAATATACATAGAAACCTTACTAAGCAATATTACCATCCATAAGATCAGTCCCTCCCATATTCTTATTGTACTGTAACACGACATCCGGGAGTGGGATAAAAACTTTTTTTTTCTTTTCTTGAAAACCTTTCGACAGTTTTTATTGGTGCCACTCCAAAACACGTACTTGCCATTGTAACAACGCTGTTGTCCTTCCACCGCACGAAAATAATTCCAGCATTTTTCTCCAACGCAGCAGAAAAATCACCTCTATTTCCTTTCATAAGGTCCTTTTTAGACACCATAGGACATTCCTTGTTTATCCTATTGTCTCGTACAGTACCAGTAGCGCCACAACCATTAGCTTTCAACGTAGAAAGTAAGTTCATACCAGTAAAAAGATTAACAAAAAAGACATTGTATCTATAACATCTCTTTTCAGCCAATTCTTCTAGCATGTGGATGAGAGGAGCTGCAGCGTTTAAAAACAATTCTTGGTACGCGTTATTTGTTTTGGGATTTTTCCCTTGATAAATTTCAAAATTCACAAGGTATCCACTGGGGGTATTTAGGGACCAAACTTTGTAGCCGAATCTTACCGGTTTACCACGGATGAACTGCTTGCATCCGTGGCGGCCAAAATACCTTATCATTGACTCGTCGTATGAAAGATTCTGTTCAGGTATAAAATGTTCTTGGAACTTGGCTGTCAAAGTATCGGTTAGTAATCGCAACTTGAACATTTTATCCTGGGCATCCAACGCATTATTATCTGCAAAATGCATGAAACGGCAGATCTGTAAGAATCGATCTCGTCTCCTTGCTTCAGAAACTAAAATATTTTTCATGTCAGATGAATTTTCCCTCTTTTTGATGGCAGATTATTGTATCCACTCAAAAGTAAAATTGCAAGAAACACTTTCATTTCTGAAATCGACACGGATGGGTCAGGGCAATTTGTAAACAACGCATATCTGCCTATCTCGACGAGAATCTTATTCAAAAGATTGTCCGAAAAAAATAGCTCAAATAGCTTAATACAACTCATATCACTATATTTGCTATAGTCTGGTTCAGGAAAAACATGTTTTGGAGATTAGAGATCTCCTAACTGACAAAAACTTAAATTTTGAGGTTTACTGACTTTTATCATTAAATAATCGTTATAGACTTCTTCATCCTGGGTTTTTACCTGTTCTTGCGTTTGCTGTTTATTTGATTCAGTTTCGTCATCAATTTCCATTTGTTGTGTGTTGGTATGTTCTGTTTCTCTAGGCTCATTTATACCACCTATTCTAGTGTTATCATGCAACACAATTTCTGCAGGAGCAGAAAGTTGTCGCCTACTAAGGTTATCAACTAAACCTCCATCGTCCTCGTCTGCCGAGTCTTCGTCCGTCAGAATATGACATTCTGGAGGTTCTATATAAATATCTCTGACGTCACCTACATCTTCTGACTCATCATATGCAAGTTCCAATGCCTCTTGCAACGTTAGTCCCCTAAAATATTTTACATCAAATAACAATCATTGTAAACCAAAAACCGCCTAGCGGTACCATATGGGATCAGCATTGTTTACATCTCAAAAAATACAACAACGTAACAAATGTTTTCAAATGTAAAATATAAAATAAAAAACCTCGTCTTTTAGGAAAATTAAAATGTACTTACAATGCACAGATCGTAAAGGGTATTTGCATTAGAATACTTACACTAATCGAAAGTCAATGTTTTCTTTTAAACTCATATCTGTTAAAATTGTAATTGCTCATAAACACGTGTAACACCTCACACGAGCTCCAGACAGCGCACAATGTGTTCAGGGGTATCTAAACCATTGTCTGGCACATGCGCATTTTCACTTAACATATCAGTGGTGGCACGAGTAATCAAAAAGTGAACACCTGATTGGTGGTACCATGAGGTACCGGTAGGCGCTAATGGGTTAATAGAGAATTGCGATTGTCCTATTTTAAAAGTAAATAAACTGGAGCATTTGAAAGCGCAACGAACCATTGCGTTGAACGGTTTCCTAGAAACCTAGAAAGTTGTCGATGGGGCGGTATATAAAGAGTCTTTTCGGGCGATGCTAAAATTGCGCTCGAAATATGGGGAGTCGCATTTACATGAATTTATGTTGGTCCATGGTCAAATTTAAAATTTGCCAAAAGAAGGTAATACGGGCGCTGAGGGATTTATCTGCACCAAGCGAATAATACATTTTTTTAATATTAATTGCATGATGAATGCGTTATTTTCTAGAACTTCCACAGTAGGTGACAGTTATGAAATGGTTTCGTAAACGAAGGCCAGATTACCCAACCTTAATTTACCGCACTGTAACGGTAGTTTTAAATCGTAGAGCATATTTAGAGATTTGTTTCATGAACTAGTTTATAACAATGAATCGTTATCGAATATACAAAAATTTCAATACTTAATCATGCCACTTTTAAAACTCTTTTATCTGTTGTTTCGAATTTACCCGTAACAACTATCCTCTGGCATATCTGGAATTACTTGAGCGTGTTTCAAAATGACCTACGTTGGTAACTTATTATTGGAAAGAGATCCAAAATGCTACCCCATTGACCAACGAATCGCCGGTATCCATACAACACTCAAATTATTAAATGTTCTCGTTGAGCAATAGGTTCTCGTTTAGTTCAATAAGCTCTTTGAAAAAATAGATGGGGAAGTTCATAGATTATTATTTGAAAAGGACAGTACAGTGGAGCTTCCCTTCCGTCTTAAAAAGGTTAAAAACATTTATATCGAATCTTTGTGAATTACTATCTCGAACTGATTACTCAATTTATAATCTGTCAATATTCAAATTTCCCAAAGTCGCACCCACAAAACCTTATTTCGCAAAACCGAAATTATTATTATTTGTTTTGAATAAGGTGGACAGAAATCGCACTTCTAATTTATGTTGTCAAGATATTTTATGGCAAAACCACTAGATTATAGCACGAGAGAATTGTTCAAAGTGCGACGGAAAGCTTTTAAGTTCCCGATAGCTATAATCGTGATTAGGCAACTGGTATATACAACGTTTTATTTCTATTAATTTTGGTTCTCAAAATGGACAAAATTGACGAATTCAGTATTTTGGCTACAGACTACTGCGTCATCGCTGGTGCTGTGAAGTTTAGGTGTGCTATGGTTACTATGCAGATTGTTGGTGTTGCTATACTACAATATTCGTGCTTGCTGTACTGCTTAGCAACTGTATAGGCCGTAGGGCCATAAAAGCCATTTTATGTCAGCTATTGAGGTTCAATAAATAAGTTTGTGGTTTCAAAATGAATAAATATTATTTATGTGTGGGGTAAGCCTCCTATAGTTAGCGCCTATTGAGATAGTGCGGGCCAAGCTAACTTTATTACACCGAAGGCTTACCTCGACCTAAATCTATAATAAGTATCCACGGTTTAGGTCAAATTGCGTCCACCGAATCAAGCGATACTCTTATATGTGAAATTCGTTTACAAATTCGTAACTTTTCATCGCTTGTTGAATTTGTGATATTAGAAAGTATTTGCGTTCCCAATTCTATTTCACCTACTGCATTCGAGCTCGTTTTAGGGAGGACCGTGATGGGTCCAGGGGCTCATAAATTTTTCTTAATGGTTTATCGTTTATAGTATTTTGAGATTCTCATCGAGATTCGAAATTCAAAAAATTTTGGGCACTTGAGGAAGTGCCTAAGTGCCCCCCTTCAACTCCGGAAGATTTTTTGTGCGGAGATATGTTCAAAAATCTCTCTGATTTTTTGGTGCTTTTTTTTTTTTTTTTTTTTTTTTTTTAATATTATATTAGTCAGATCAGCACACTGGATGCTATACATAACTGTTTTTACATAGAATAACATAACATTATATTCGCAAGTTTGAGGTCACCCTAAAGGGCCCCCTGTCACTAATTTATTTTGTTAATGGAATACTACGCGTTCGGAAAGAATACGTCTTGGGTTAGCTTCCTTTTCAATCGGGTGTGGATATTTCTTGTTCCCAATGAATACTGGCTGGCTGCTGGGCAGGTTTGGATTTTTTCGAAAAAATTTAGGGTGGTTGAGCTGATGAAGTTTTCGATATAAGGCACGCCAAGTTCATCGTGTATGTGTTTGTTTCTGACAAACCATGGGGCGTTAATAGCAATTCTGAGGACTTTATTCTGAAAATTCTGCAGTTTCTTCAAGTTAGTTTTTGAAGTCGAGCCCCAAATTTGACTGCCGTAAGTGATGGTTGGTCTTAGAATTGACTTGTATAGTAGCACCGAGGTTTGATGACGTAATTGAGATCTTCTGTTGATCAAAGGATATAATTTGACAAGTTTTACATGCGCCTCATTTAGCTTCTTGTTAATATGAAGATTCCAACTCAATCTTTTGTCAAGGTGAATTCCTAGATATTTGACCGATGAATCGTTTGGGTTCCATTTGATTATGGAGTTATTAATTGTTATGTTATAAGGATTAGTGGGTCTCCGAAGAGTAAAAATCTTGGTTACGCATTTTGCAGGATTAAGTTGAATGCTCCATTGGTTACACCACCTCGAAATAGCGTTGACACTCTGTTGTAGGGTTTGGGCAGCCTGGTTTATGCACCAGTCCTGGGTGACTATCGCCGTATCATCCGCGAACATTGCTAGAACGGTGTTAGGTGGAGTGGGTATGTCATTCACATATAAGTTAAATAAAATTGGACCCAATATTGAACCCTGGGGTACCCCTGCTTTGATGTTAAAGCTTGAAGAATGACAAGAATTGATTCGAACGGCAAATGTTCTATTAGATAGAAACGACTTTACGAGTAATAGAATGTAGTCGGAAAGTTTGGCTTGCGAAAGTTTGAAAAGTAAACCTTTTATCCATAACCTGTCAAAGGCTTGGGAAAAATCCAAGAAGGCTACTAAAGTGTGTTGTTTATTTTCAAAACCCTTCTCTATGGTTTCGACTAGCCGTAGTAATTGATGATGGGTGGAATAGTTCTTTCTAAATCCGAATTGAAAAGGCGGAATACATTCTTTCCTCTTCAGAAACTTGTTAACCCTATTCAGAATTAGTTTTTCGAGCAACTTGGAAAGAGTGCATAACAAACTTACGGGCCTGTAGCTGGTTGGATCATTTGGATTTTTTCCAGGTTTGTGAAAAAGTAATATGATGGCATGTCTCCATGTGATTGGAAAATAACTCATTCGCATGCAAGCATTAAATATTGTAGCTAAAAAGGCTAGAGCTTTGGCTGGCAGTTTTTTAAGAATTATATTTGGGATCGTGTCATGTCCGGGGGCTTTTTTTAACGGAAGCTGTTGAATCAAGTTGGCTAGTTCCCTAGGACTTGTTGGCTCGATTGGGTTTGGTTTCTTTGGGAATATAGTGTCGAGATGATCGTCTATGTGTTCGTCAAGATTTTGATTACTGACATCCACTCTGGTTTCGAAAACTGAGGAAAGGTATTCAGCAAACTTATTGCATTTATCTTGATCGCTGCAGTAGTAGATGCCGTCGACTTTTAAGGGCGCATTAGTTTGAGGTTGACGTAATATACGCTTAATAGTTGACCACATTGTAGGATCTTTTGGTTCTAGTTCCGCTATACATTTACTGTATGTTGAAATTCGGTAGTTGTCTAGTTCCCACTTCACCTGATGAGACAGTTGGTTCAGTTGTCGCCTCGTTGCAGGATTTCTATTTTTTTGCCATTCCCGACGAGCTTTATTTTTCTCTTTGATTAGTTTTAAGATGTTGGACGGTGGTTGATGGCGATGTCTTCTCTTATTATTGTGCTTAATAGTAGCTGTATAGACGGAGGCTTTAATTATTGAGTTCAGTGTAGTGATGGCTGAGTCGATTTCTGTCGTTTTGTTTATTGATGTTGGGCATATTAAATTGTGAACGATAAATTCTTGAAATGTGTCCCAGTCGATACGGCCATTTATTAATCTAGGAATTCCAGGGTTAATTTTGGGTGTACTGAAGAAAGTTATTAATACTGGTGAGTGGTCGGAGTCTAACTCTGGAAGGACGGTTTGAAAAATTGGTTTTGTAAAGTTTTTACTGACGATAATATCCAGAATATCTGGCTGATGATCTTGCCGATACGGAAAGTGTGTCCAATCTTCCGGTGCGAGGACAAGTGCAGCTGTTTGTGATGTGAAATTTAGAAGCCTTTCTCCATTCGGATTGCTTACTCTACATCCCCACGTGATGTGTTTGCAATTTAGATCCCCGATCAGTAGTGTGGGCTCATTTGTGGTAAAAATTTTGTGTATGTCTTCTGCTTCGAGGCGTCGATTTGGTTGTTTGTAGACTGCGATTATGTTTACAAAGGTGTTATTGCACAGGTTCAGTTTAATCGAAGTTGTTTCTAGAGTAGCTAGGTTTTTTGGTTGTAGGTGCGTTTGAATTAGCTGTCGTTTGACAAAAATGGCTACCCCTCCGGCGGCTGTTGGACATTCTCTATCTTGCCTATAGATGTTATACCCTGGTATACGAAAAGCTTCGTTATTAGTTAAATGTGTTTCACTAACACAGGCTACGTCAACGCTGTGTCGCTCAAGAAAAGAGATAAATATATTGCGTTGTTTTTTAAGGCCGTCTGCATTCCAGTTGCAGAGTGTTAAGTTGCTTAAAGCTCGATAATTAGTTGCCATTGGTGACAAGTATAGAAGGTAGCAAGGAAATAATAAATTGTTTAATTTTGGAAAGGTGAGGAGTGATGATTTCTATAAGTTTGTGAAGAATTGTTGTGATTATTGATTGGAATGGGTCATTGGTTTCTGTTGTATCGACGTTAGGATTGTTGTATTGAACTCGAGCAGCATAGGAATTAGGATTAGCGGTTGAAGTTTGTCGTGGATTGACGTTTGGGGTTGGTCTGCTGTTCTGTGGAGGATGATGTGGTGTATTAGGAGTTTGGGAATGTAGCAGATTTGCTTTAATTCGTGCGTAGTATTCGCAGCCTTTATAATTGGCCGTATGTTCCTTGCCGCAGTTTATACAGGTTGGTGGAACAGATTTATCTTTCGGTTTTGAACATTCTGAGAAGTGATGTAACCCAGTGCACTTAACACAGCGAGGCTGGAGACGGCAATAGTTTTTGGTATGTCCATACCTTTGGCATCTTGTGCACTGTGGGATGTCTCTTGATTTTCTTCTCGGTTCCACGGTGATGACACAATAACAGAGTCTTGTTAATTCAAATATTTTGTTATTATTTGTATTTCTCTTAAGTTCGATGGCACATAAGGGAGTGGGGTTTTTGTCCCTATTCAAAAGACGGGTTACTTTCATTATTTCAAATTTTTTTGTTGTTAGTTCATCAAATATATCTTTTTCGCTAAGTGATGTTGGTAGGCCCCTTATAATGACACAGAGATTTGGGCTATCGTTGTTCATAAAAGTGTGATACTGAAATTTTTCAGTTTCGTACCATTTTGTTAGGTTCCGGTAGTCTTCAATAGAAGTTAAGTTAATGCGTAGGGTTTGACCCTTGTATGCGGTTGAAAAGTCGTTTTTTACTATTTTCCGAATATCTTCTATTACTACCTGATAGTTGTTTGCTTCATGTAAATAGATTGGCGGTATTTTTGGTTTCACTTCTTCAGTTTCGCTTTTTTGAGAACTGGAGCTGTCTTGAGCTTGAGGACTATTTAGCTGATGATATTTATTTTTAGATTGCAGCGTTGATGAGTCAAAAAGATATCGTTTGTTATAAATTGTGATTGGAGGTGATGTAGCTGGTCGTTTAGGGGTTTGAAATTCGGAATTATTTAAGCAGTCGTCTGTCTGCATGTTTTCGTTAGGTAAGGTTTCGTGTAGGGCTTGTTCTGTTATTTGCTTGTAAAGCGTCGGGAGATCAGTGTTTGGATTATTAATATTTAACATTGGGTCAATATGTTGACAGTTTTTAGTGTTAGCCGTTACAAATTATGATAAATAGGTAACAAATGAACTCACAGTGCACGGCTGTTGCGGTAGATACTGGTTATCGGCTCCGGGCGGCCGATAACCTCCTCGCTTGTGTGGATTTCACTGGTTTATTTGCACTTTTAACTAATTTGATGTTCTAAATAATGCTTCAAATTGAATTATGCTGATTTGGAAAGGCACTGGGTTGAACGCGACAGCAGACAACCTTTCGCGGCCGTGGTCAAATCGTAGCTCTCTTTTTGGTGCTTATGAAAGTCATCCTGTGTGTTTCTCAAAATTTCAATTTCAATACATTTCTCTTTTAACCAGGATTCGTTTACTTGTTTTATCTTTTTCAGGATATCCCAATGAATTTTCTGGTACTTGTCAACATATTTATTTTTGTATTTTCGTTTTTTTTTCTATTATATCAATTACTTCATTGGTCATCCAGTACTGGTTTTTATCGTTTGGGTTTCGGTTTCTCTTCCAACACTGTATTAATGCAAATCTTGATCTCATTCTATTGGTCTTCTATGCCTGTTCTCAGGGCCGGACTGGCCCACCGGACACCGGGATATTTCCCGGTGGCCTGCCCCAGGCAGGCTTACTTTGTCAACCACTCAAGTTGCATGTGAACGAATCTTTTTGTTTTTGAAATATGTTAAAAACAGTTTACGCAGTTCTTTGTGTCAGAATCATCGAGACGCTTTCATGCTGATGACGTGTGAAAGAGATATTCTAAGCACTGCCACCTACACTTACAAGCCATACTGTTGGAGATTTGGCTGCTGGTAAGCGAAGTTTAGTACTATTTATTTAAAAATGGCCGTTCAAACGCGGCGAGTGATTAAATATTGTAGTGACAATAAGCACCACATTAAACAGCTAATATTTATATAGTAGCTTCTTTTTTTGTTAGCCCTTATTTAAATTTCAAATCAATTATGTATTTTGAATAATTATTTTAATCGAGTACTTTTATCAGGGAGGTTCTCCAATCTATTAATCTGTTAATTGAATTTTAAATTGTATTCTTAAAATCTTGGACTACTAAATGACATTTATTGTCAAACTTGTCTTTTAGACCTAATCAAACCAGATATTGACAATTATACTTTACATTGACACACATATCAATCAATTCACCTACATAAGTACTGTATTAAGTTTATTTTTATACTTTCTTTTACTGATTGTTATTTAAAAAACTTTTATAAATTCTTTACACAAACCTTAAAACTTCTCGAGCTTTCACTGTAAAAATCCAACCAACAACAGCTTCCGATGTCGACAGTCTGCAACGCTTACCGCTTATTCCTCAAACAGTAACAACGATGATGGTCCGTCAATCCTCGAACTGCATCTATCCTGTCAATAACTCCTACTGTTCTTAGAATCCAGTCCTGTTCCCTTTTAAACGTCACCGTCACACCAATCCACTCCAGGTAAGTTTCAGTATTATTGATGATCCAAATCTAACCTTGTTTATTCTGCAGATAGTCCATGTCTCCAGCAACACCCAATAAAATTATCCAAATCAATCAGCTAATTATGACAACCTCTTTTCAAATGCTTGACTTGTCTTACATGCAACCACCAATATCACCAATGAATCCTTATTTTGTCTTGTATGTATCAATAGATCCAAATCCCATACAAATAATATAATCTTCTGTGTTATTTATTTCCGTTTCACTATATGGTACAATCTCTTCAGCGATTGTATATCTTTATTAAATCCAAGTTATATTCTCACCTATTACACCACGTAGATTTGTTTATAGCCCCTTTTAATTTACATTTACCAGACAATAATACAAATTAGGGCATTAATTTCCCATATTTTTATTTACCAAAATTCGTTATTTTAAAAATACATGTACATTTTTCATGAGTTGTTTATGTAACTAATTAAACAACCTTTTTTTCTCTATTAGATAGAATTCTTATTGCCCTCTTATAAATTTTAAATGTCCTATTATTACATGCTATTAATTCTTATTATTCTAACAAATACATTTGTCAATTGTAACCTTGGCTTGAAACTTTATTAAAATTAAACTCAACCATCAAATTTGTATACTCAATTGCTATTTCATTATCAAATAACCTCACGCATTGTCTCAATTAACTTTCAGTATTCATTTTAAAATTAACACCCAATTCTATCCAAACACTTCAAGGTTTGATTGTAGTAATCTTCCAAATTTATTAGTTTTATATTTTTATCTTTCAACCATCTTTAGTGTATCACAACAATATTAATATGTTGGACTGCTCTAAGTTTGATGAAATTTATTTATATTACTGTACTGTTCGTGATAAGTGAAACTAAAATTGATGCTAGTATTTGTGGGTTTTTTATTCAGTATTACACTAAACTACAACAATGGTAACAAAATAACCCCAGTTTTGGCGCATTTCTTCTAACTTTGAATTTTATATTTAGAATGCCACAAAAATGCTGTGTACCAACTACAATAGTACTTTAAAAGAAAATCGTATGCAAACTATAACAACATTTTCTTTTCCAATGAACGAGATCCGAAAGAAAGCATGGCTTCGTGCAATACCACGAGAACATTAGACCCCAACAAAAAGTGCTGTGGTGTGTGAAATACACTTTAATGGAAAATTTATTTAAAAGCGTTAGAAATACGAGTGGGGAACTGCAGAAGCTGATGCTGCATTACCCTCGATTAGCTGATAATGCTCTCCCAAGCGTATTTCCAAATTTATTAGCATATTTTTTGTCAAAATCTCCTTAAGAAAGGACAAATCCTCAATGTAGAAAAAAAAAAATATTGAAAAGACATGCACAAAAAGTGAAAATGTTTTTAAATGATGACATCAGCAGTTTTTCGAACTTTATGGAACAATTTACGTCACACGAATTTAGATGTTACCGAGCAGATAAGTATATTATGTTGAAATAAGATTATTTACAGTAGCACCACCATAGCTTTTGTATATATGTTGTACTCTCAATCGGCAGTAGTGTATAGAAAACTAGAAACTTTAAAATAATTAGGTGTTACAGAAATGTTCTTTTATCCGTGAGTTACATCGGTTAAGTTATTTATATAAATATACTGTTACTTGAGTACGTAAATAAATTTGTGACAATTACAAAAGCTATCTTTAGTTAATCAAAGAGTAGCATATGATAAAGGGTAAAACTTTGCTCTATATAAAGCAAAATTTCAAATTGGAATACTGTAATTTAGGACCACCAACTACCAGAAATACAAGGTTGCCAAGTCAAACAGCATGGCTTGTAAGTGTAGGAGGTAGTGTTATAAGTAATCTGGACAATGCAAAAATTATAAGTTTAATTGCTAAAAGCGAATTTCTAAATGTTACTCTTTTAAATACATACTAATATTATCTATTCTACTGTATTGCGATTGAGCCCATATGTTTTTATAATGAGTCATTCACTTATTGTCGTTTGTGCATGTACATGTTTTGTGCATATAAAACGAGTTGCATTTTCTACTGTTTCTTCTTTGAACTGTGAACAATTTAATCAAAGAGTGAAGAGTTATTGACAAATTTTCTGTGCCGATGCTTAAGATCGATGTATGAATGCGATAAAATTGCGTCTGTAAGAGTAAATATTTGAATGTTTTTTGTCGCGGGGGGAGGGGGGGCTCCCACTGACCACCTGCAACTCTATTGGCCCGCCTTGTCATTGTTTTCCCGGACTGAGTTTTTTCGCCAGTCCAGCCCTGCCTGTTCTATTGAGGTCTTGATTTCTGTTCTTATATTTTCTTCCTTTAGTCTACTTATATCTCTTTTGGGTGTGTATCCTTTACTGTTCTTCTTTAGTCGTAGTTTTATGTCTGCAACTAACAGGCTATGATCAACAGGGTGTTAAGGTTTAAAAAAAAATCCGTTTTTATTGTAATCGAAAAAACGCTTTAGGCGATTTTAATGAAATTTGTATAGTAGTTTGTTTGTAACTTTGTGAGGTATTTTTTGGACATATTACAGTTAATCCAGTACTTTCAGAAGCCCATGAAGCATGAAGCAAGGTTTTTTCACAAAAAAAGTAACACCCAATAGTTTTTTTGCAAATTTTGTATATTTTTTTAATAATGGAACTAAACATGCAACTTTTTTGTCTCCTGAATTTTTTCGTATCTCGCTTCGCTTTCAAGAAAAAATAAAGCCCATATTTTTACACGCTTCTGAACCTATTACGACAGAAACTAAAATGCTCCAATATCTCGATAACCTATCAGCCGATTTTAGTGAAACTTTTAAAGTTTATTGATGCTATTAAAGATCATGTTTTGGCGTACTTAGATTTAAATTATTTATTCCAGGAGCAGCCGGGTTTTTGTTTTGAAAACTTTAACATTCTGTGTCTCTGAAGCGAAGGATTTCCAGACTCATGCTTGTTAAGACTTTTGCTTGTATTGATGAGATCTATAAGTGGGTAAAATATCTGAACGTATTTTTTGAACACCCTGTATTGGCCCAAGACAAAAGCTGATAACTGCATAAAAATTTATATAATTTCCATGTATTTCACTTTCATAGAATTTAGTGCTAGTGCAGAAGATCCTCCACCATTTTTGCCGCCAGTACAATATACTCCACCACCTTCTACTTCATTTGGGGTTGGCACCACAACAGTGTCTGCTTCACCTGAATTTGGATATGAGCCAGGAAGGCCTTTTTCAGCACCACTACTACCTTTTCCAGTACCACGACCGCCTCCTCCAGCACCACGACCGCCTCCTTTAAAAATTCCATTTGCTGCTGCATATATACCACCAAAACCACTCACCACATTAGTGTATTCTACAACTGAAACTCCTAATTTGTTAACTGTCCTTCCATGGTTAAAAAATATTGTAGGTGAAAATGGAAACGTAAGTTTACCATCAGGTTAGTACAACGACTTATGATTTATAAATATGAAGCTTTCTGTCTAAAACTTAGCATACTTTATAACATTTCAGGAACTTATAAATTGGGACTGAATGAAACCATTAGTGATGTTGTGGCTTGTCTTAAAACTCTACTTAATTCGGTCGGACACTGCACATTGCTCCATTCATGCCCGCAAGTTCACTCTCTTCTCATTAATTCTGATGCATTCATTCAGCACTCCTGTGTGCTGAAAAATGAGTATGTATTCACTACAGTTATAAAATAATATCTTATACCTAGAAATTCATGTGTGTGTCTTGTGCAAGGTCTTATTAAACGCACGTGTTGCATAATGTTTAAAATTAGCATAAGCTATCACGATTTTTTAACACATATCTTTTTAGATTTGCTGGAATTTGCTGTCCTGATCGTGTTCCAAGCTAAGACGGTGGTTTATCAAGTTAGCACGAACAGAAATGTAGGCATCATAAGAACTAAAACTATTTGCACGAAAGGTGGAAAATAAAAAGCAGATTGAACTACTAATACTCATTATACTAGTAATATTATTTTATACCTTTTTTGTCAACTATTGTTGTTTAAATAGTTAATAGTAATAAAATATTCTTTTCCTACAAAACATTTTCTATATAGTAAGGGGTTGCAAACTATAGTATATTGCATTACAAGGTCGGTAAGTTCCATAGAACAGGTCGAGAAAAATTTAGAAAAATGAGACTCAAAGGGTCGCGTTTTGCTATATTTGAGCCTTGTTTTAGTGAGGCACTTAAAGATCTAGTCTTGTATAACATTTTTTTGTTCTACTGCATCGAAAAGCTATCACTTTCGGCATTGTTTAGCGGCCGAAAACTCCCACTCTTTTATACTAGTAACTTTTGTTTTTCGGCAGTAATAACCATTGCAACAAAAACTAACAACCATTTATTATTATTATTTATTTATTTCCATAGGTCGAAATCAAAGTATACGTCCCATTTTGCAGTATAATCATGATCTCCTCGACTTTTCCGGACCATCTGGATAAAACTGCCATGTTATAATTAAAATAAGAAATTATGTAACTAGTACGAAAGCGAACTTTTAGACTCTGCTTATTCATGTATACCTCGCTCGCTGCACTAGCTTGGCCATAAACTGCGGCTCGTCAAAAAAAGCACTTGTGACATAAATAGCCAGTTTGCGCTATCAACTCATAAAAATAATAACACGGTTGAATATTACAAACATTGTTTAGGTACTTAAATAAAGTGCGTGATTGTTGTTTTCATTGTAACCAAACACAAAACAATTTTCTGTAACCGTCTTTGGACCGTTATAATCATAACGGACTTGTTATTTTGTTGTTGTCATACCAACCAACAAGGATACGGATAGTTGGCCTTTGCGTCACAGTTAACGAACCCAAAAACAAGTGGAGATGGATTGGTGGCGCAAAAAATATCTTACATAATGAGAATACATCACAACTAAAAGCTCAATGCATTACTTATTAGACAAAATAAACAAACACCTACAATTATTGTATCAATATTTGCAAAACAGTGTAATTTAACCAAGCAATTGTAATAAAAAAGTTATTGATATATTTTCATTAGGGGGCAACTTATTTTACAGCCTTTTGGAGCCAAACACCTTAATTTCGCAAGTGAAAGTACAATGTGAAAGAAATATTTTTAAATCAGTAAAAATAATTTATAAAATAAATAGCAATGTAACTAGCGGATGACTCAATGTAAAAAGGGTTGTAAAAATAAAGTAAACGCTTGTAGTTAAAAATAAATGCACGAATTTCAAGTTTCATCCAAAGTCCAAAGGGTTAAAAAATCATAAATTATTGCTTCATATCAAAGCAGCTCCACTGAATGGATGGATGGATCACCTTTCTCCTAATTATTTCTAACATACAGCAATAAGCTGCAGTCTTAAATAAACCTTAAATAACAACCAGCATTCGAATTAGACAAATTTATATATACAGGGTGTCTCAAAATGAATGGGGCACCGATTGGTTATAGATTTCTTAGGTTATAATAAACCGTTTAAATTTGATATTCTGATATAGTATTGACTTTACTATGTAAGCCAATATTATATTAATCTCTTATAGACTGCTAAATTACTCTTATAAATTCACTTCAAAATTATTTTATTTCTTTGACTTGGCTATCTCAGTTTATAACAAAATATCCCAACTCAGGTGGGTACTTATTGCTTTAGAAAATTCTATCAAAATTATTATAAAAATGTTTGGTTATTTACAAGTTGTTTCAGAATGACTTTAAATCTTTCAACTGTCACTATCAACTTACTAATAATAATAATAATAATAATAATAATAACTGCAATCCCTAGCACTTCTAACTTACTACAGGCACATAACGAGAAACTACGAAAATATACAGAGTTAGCAATAGAGGTAAAACAGATGTGGAGATTAAACAATGTGTATACAATACCTATAGTCATATCTGCTACTGGTGTAATCCCTCGAACACTAGGTACAATGCTACAAAAACTGGATATCGACAAGAACACCTATATCGAGATGCAAAAATCGGTCATCCTCAGTACCTGCAACACAACCAGAAAATTCTTGAATACATAATGTAATACAAAAACAATACAATAATATTACTTACCTTTACCTTGGCATCACGCCCGTGAGTTAATTACATCCGTATGTATAGTACGAGAGAAAACAAACATATAATAATAATAATAAATGTATTTATTTCTTGCAACTAAAATAAAGTACATAACTAGTAATTACAGAAATAATTGCAGTGTAATAGTTGCAGAAACCCCAAGGCGCAGTTCGGTCTAAAAGACCACTCTCCTACTGAAACCTTGACATAATTGTAAAGTAATAAAAAATAATCAAAATTCAACACTCGAAATCTACATAAATTCGATGCGGTGGTAAAGTTCACTACAGACCCGGAAGGCCATGTCAATCATATATACTGTTAATGTTTTTACGTTTCAATACTTTAAAATAACACTAACTTCCAAAGGTAGGTACACTTACCAAAAAAAAATTATCAGAACTAAACAAGTATTTCTGGAGTTCAAGTAATAATAATAAAAATAGTAATAGTAAAAGTAAATATAGATGAGTAGATATACCATCCAACAAACAGCGGCCTTAAGAACAAATGTTTTATAGATTACGTTAAGAACTGTTGAGTTAAAAGTACATTTTTGTACCGATATTTAAATTTCGATATAGGTAATGACCTCAGTTCAGGCGATAACGAATTAAATAATTTAGGAATTAGATAGCTACAACTTCGTTCGAAGAAAGCTGTTTTATGTAAGGGTGGAGTTAAAGTACCTTTATAACGAATATTAATATTATGCCCATCATCTCTGAACGAGATTTTGCGATATAAGTACGAAGGTTTTTTATCCATGATGATCTTAAAATAAAAACAGGCACTCAACAGCTTTCTTCTGTTACTCATATTTAACCAATTGAGTTCAGACAGTTTATGTGATACATGGTCAAATTTCCTTATTCCTAATATTAATCGCATGCAAGAGCTTTGGACTCTTTGAATCTGGCTTTGCTTATCATTGGTCAAAGAAGGACCATAAATTTGACTGCAATAAAGAAAATATACGGTACCCCCTACCCAAGAAAAGCGCCCTTCCGTGCTTTCCAAGAATACTTCGAAACTCAGCATCACTCCGTTTCGCTAATACAATGAAATGCTATGAACCAGTTATATATAAAAAAAAAACAAAAAAAAATTTTTTTTGCCGACGACCATAGCTCAAAAGTTGATGTTGCCTTCATTTTCGGAGGACCTATCGTATGAAAACGATCCAAGACTTCAGGAAGGTTCCTGGCGACTGGAATCGTGTACACATACGAACATACATCCCCCGCACAGCACGTTTAGGCACCCCCCAATACGGGGGATTGATCTAGTGGGCTGGGATCTTCACCAAAAGATCCGCATCGCCGAGACGGAGATTTGATATAGTGGGTTCATTAGTCGGTTGGCTCGAATTTTAGAGATATTTGACTCAGAGTGGTTTTCGATATGAGGGAATTTCAATACTTCGTACACTTCGTGTCGAAGTAATTGGGATAGAACTAACGCTTCACAAAGGCTTGACTTGATTTTTGTAGATAAATAGTGCCTGTGAGGGTAAATTAACTTGAGATTCATGTACGCTTTCTTTAAACAGGTGGTTACATGTGATTTGAATCGCAAGGTGCTATCAATTATAAGGCCTAGGTTTCGGGCTTCACTAACCACCGGTAAGACTGCACCATCAAGATATAGTTTTACACGGTTTTCGATTAGCTTTAAGATAGTACGATTGCCGAATAATAATATAGTGGATTTAGTTGGATTAATTTTTAAGCAATGATTTTTAGATATATTTGAAATGTTTATCAGATCTTGATTAATGTGGGATAGTGCAAGTTGGAAATTATCTATATGGAAAGAATAATACAGCTGAGTGTCATCAGCGTACATATGAGCCTGGCAGTGAATAAAATATTTAGAAAATGTAGAGGTATAAATCACTTACAAGAGAGGACCAAGAATATTGACACTTAGCTGAATTTATATTTAATTATAGCAAATCAGTTCCAATATGTTGAAAAGAGTAAGTATTTTTGTAAGTAATTGATTATTCCACTTTTAATACTAATTAATGTTTATTAATCACATATACCTGGATATCTTCCACCTTTAAAATGGATCCAATTCTCCTGTAGAAAAACAGCACAAATATAATCAAGCTATTTTGTCACATGTATTGGAGTCTTCAACCAGGAACCCTACTTCAATTAGAATCCACAGTGTTACAATAAACTAAACACCTCCAAAGTGTCACGCTACTACTGCAAAAGTCACCCAGCTCTCCTAGATGGTAGATCATTTATTACATATAACTGCAAATACAAGATGTAAGGGCCGGTTGCAGAAAGCAATGTTAAGTCTGGTGTTAGCTAACATCGCTTCAAAGTGAACAAAATCGCATCAAATTTTGTTATGTATTAGTTACCATAAAGATTTGAGATTTGATTAGTTTTTGTTCACTTTGACGTCGCGTTAGCTAACGCCAGAATTAACGTTGCTTTCTGCAACCGGCCCGTAATCTTCTTTACAGCAACCAACATGGTATCCAATCTGCCTATTCCATTCCATAAACACCGACTCGCATAATGAATTTGTGACAGCAAGCCCAATGAAAATCCAATTTACAGATGTCCTCACCTCTACTGCGACCCGCACGAACTCGAACCAGCAATTCCCGTTCCACGTTATAATGAATCCATTAAAAAGTATATGCCAGCGTACCAACTCAAATTCCAGTATTCGTAGTTCTTCCTTTATTAACTGTATAGTTCCCTTCTTCACATTAAAGCCTGTCTGTTTTTTTTTAAATTCTTGTTTATTCCATATTTTGTTTGCTTAATTTAGCCCTGTGCATGTGCACCCTTGTATAACATTCCCTTAATACACTTTAATTATAAAAAGGTTTACTTCGTAATTTATTTTCAATACGAAGTAATTATGTGTAATTTAAAAAAAATCGAAATCAGTTGTTATCTAATAATAATTTTTACTAAAGCAATTTTAAACTTAATGTTTCAAACTAACATCCTGGATTACTTTTTACTACATACAGTACATTTTCTTAATTAACCTGCAAATAATTCCAAGTAACTTATTTAAATATTAATTCAGCTTATGACTTTCATATTGTTTCAGACTATCTTATAGTTTGTTTTAATTATTTACTTTTTAATTATAAATTGCTCTTTGCTTACTTCAATAACCATTAATTTTTAATCCAAAGATAATAATTTTAATTTATTTTTTTAACTATAGATCGGCAGTCTTAGTCTGCAACTATCACAATACATTAGTACAAAGTCCCCTCAGTAAGAAGTTATAGGGCCTTGAAGTTCAATTTTAAATTTTTAATTTTTATGTTAATTTTTTCAAATGTCCTCATGCTAACTAGTATGTAGCGCACAAATGGAATAATTTTCTTGAACTAGACTTTACTATAAGAGGCACTTTATATATCTCTGTAAACCTTTTTTAGCTCTACTTTGTAATCTATAACATTTTTTTAAAATATACGAGGATGTATCAAAATTTAAGTTGCACACCCCCATAAAAAACGTACTGTAAGGGTATAAAAAATGAATAGTATATTTTCTGAAATACACATCCTTATACTATTTTTCTACATAGTCACCTAATTTTTCTAGAAATTTTTCTGAACGTGACACTAATTTTTGAATACCAAGACAATAGAATTCTCCTCCAATTTTGCCGAGCCATTTTTCTACGTATTCTTTGACCTCGTTGTCGTTCGCGAAACGCTTTCCTCCGAGCTCCTTCTTCATTCGAGGAAACAAGTGGTAATCGCAGGGTGCTAAATCCGGGCTATAAGGTGGGTGTTGCCACACTTCCCACTTAAATTTCAGAAGAAGCTCCTGCGTAACGGCGGCCTTGTGGGGAGTTGCGTTGTCATGCAACAATATGACTCCTGCACTCAGATTTCCAGGTCTGCGCTCCTTAATAGCCTTTCTTAAGTTTTTTAATGTCTGGCAGTACGTTTCACCCTGCGCTCTATTTGAATCCATTCTTCAATGCGCGAAATGTGATCGGGAGTCGTGGAAGTCGATTTTCTGCCTCTGCCTTCTTGAACTGTCAGATCAGTACACTCTTCTTCGAACTGTTTACACCACTTCCTGATTGCCTCTCGACTCATTGCATTATTTCCATAGACGGCTGACACTTCACGATGGATTTCAGTTGGATTTAAGTTCTTAGCCCACAAAAATCGCACGGTTCCGCGAACTTCTAATTTGGAGTACGAATCAAGCTGCGGCGCCATTGTGAATGACAGTTACGTTCAAATTACGAATTGTAAGTGTTTGAAACTTTGCTAACAGGTAGAAGACAAAGCATGCCAGAGCACCTCTAAGTCGCCATGTTGCTTTTATAAAACTACTGTAGGTAGCGCTGAGTGCAACTTAAATTTTGATACACCCTCGTAGGTAATTATCTGAAACAAAATTTAAAAGCGTAAAAATAAAGTGCTCATAGTTCATAAGCGTAGAAGCAACCGTTTGCCTTAAAATACCTATCAGAGGTTTTTGGTTGTCATTAAGACGTGCAATTATCAAGATGCCATGATCACAAAAACAATGGGTACTGATTGTAATCTAGTAAACAACAATGATAAATAAATTGGGCACCTTAATTATGCACTTTTTGGTTTCTCTGCTTTGTCTTACGAGGTTTCTTCTGTCGTCCATGTCCCTGCTGTTTAACCATTTTCTACCTCTTCGTTCTACCAATATGGCTTGCTTTCTTTGTTATATATACTTCTACGTATGCTTAAACTTTCACCTGCTGCTTGGCGAATTTGGCCTTTATTAGATTGTACAGTTCAGTTGATGCCAATTCTTCTTCAGGTATGGTGGACATTTTCGTTGCCAATATTAACTTATATAAAAATACACTTTACTAATGCTTTAGTGTTTTGAGATTGTACTGTGGCTCTTTGATCCTTACTTCTACTTTTTCTGTTTGTTCTTGAAAGCTTGTAATGGGGAAATATATTCGTGATTTAGTAAAAGATGGTCAGTTCCGTTCCTCGTTGTGCTCGGACATCATTTACAATAAAACGGCTTCTTTGTTTTGTTATTATATAGTAGATGATTGATTGGAGTTTTTGCGTTGGCTGCGTCCATTTGCATCTATGACTGTATTAATTTGTGTTGATAAAAACCATTTAATATTTTAAGGCTATGTTCTTCACAGAATTCACTTAGTTTTTCTCCGTGTTAATTTTTTTTTCAATATTATATGGAGAGATGGAAAACTACAATAATCGTTAAGTCGAAAAATATTAATATCAAAACTAAAAGTATTAAGATAAAGAGGGGTATTTTATAAGGCGACAGTTTTAGCCCACTATGGTTTTGCCTAGCTCTAAACCCTCTTTCCAATTTTTTAAATTCGACAAATAGGCTATAATATCAGACATGAATCTAATACCTTATACAAGTTGAGCCATCTGATGTACAGTGGTGTTCATTAAAGTGTTGTACAGCATTTGTGCTTTGTGGTTAAAATTAATTACACAAACTTAAAAAAGTGTTGTATACACATATATTTGGAAAAAATACACCCTAGATCTACCTATAAAATGATACAGTGTGAACCTTTGTTGAGTAATAACATCACCACCAATAAACTTACAACTGTCGCTGTACAACACATTTTTGAACACGACTGTACATGGACGATATTAAATTATACAGTAGTACTTCCAATCATTTAGAACAATTTCTTAAATTAACAGAAACGTTCGGTAAAGATGTAGGTATGAAGTTCGGACTACGGAAGACGCAAAGAATACATCAAGGTAAAAGGCATACAGAAGATTATAAGTTAGATAATAATGGTGTAATACCGAGTATGTTAGAAAGCGAAACATACAAGTACCTAGGTATTAAACAATCTTAGCTAATAGAAGATAAAAAGGTTAAAGAAGAACTGAAAATCAAATTTATCGAAAGAGTTAAACACAGCTAGATCTAAGTTAAACTCAAAAAATATAATGAAAGCTGTTAATACTTACGCTATACCACTCCTAACATACTTGTTTGGTATTATTGGGTGGACAACTACTGACTTGAAAGATCTTCAGAGAAAAATAAATACACTGTTAACCAATGCCAATTTTCACTATCTGCTACCGAAAGACTCACTCTTCCACGAGAGGAAGGATGCAGGGGATTAATTGATATATTAAATCTACATAATAATCAAAAAAACAGTTTAAGACAATATTTTACTGAATCACAAGATACATCAACGTTACATCAGTCAATTGTATTATCAGATAATAATTATAGCCCGGGAGCCAATGACAGATTTTTGCGACCAAATTCCTCTCAGTCGATAATTCGTATAATGATTCATTTAGTTGCTCTATGAAGCGTTGTGAACGTCAGCTGCGGGACCATGGTCGGGATAGGCGATAGCAGCCACCCACGCACGTATAAAAAAAATTATTTTCAGTGATTTCCTCCCGGCTGAAAATTTGTTAAATAATAGCTTACATATCACTTATAGTAATAAAAGAATGTCAGCTGGCTGCTGATGTCGGATTATACGTCAGCTGCTTGTATAAACGTGTAAAAATACAAAGAATATTTGTTTTGATAAAAATAAAGTCAGCTGGCTGTATGTCGACGGGAAAGTCGTCAGCTGATGCAGTCAAAGGTGTAGCGCGGAAGCCACGTCTGACGGCCGCTCACCTATTTAAATGCATCAGCTGACGAGGTTTCCTGCGCCATTCAGCCAGCTGACTTTTTTTATTACTATAAGTGATATGTAAGCTATTATTTAACAAATTTTCAGCCGGGAGGAAATCACTGAAAATAATTCTTTTTTTACGTGCGTGGATGGCTGCTATCGCCTATCCCGACCATGATCCCGCAGCTGACGATCACTGCGCTTCAAGGCACAACTAAATGAAGCGATTCTCAAATTATCGACCGGGAGGAAATAACTGACAAAAATATGTCGCTGGCTCCCGGGCTATTACTCGCCACTCGATTTAGGCAACGAGCGCATCTTTCCTATAATCTCAGAGAGAGACAAACATGAGACCTGGCTGCGAAAAGCTCTTCACGGTAGACATGCTCACCATCTAAATCAACCTAATGTCGATAAGCATGCATCGAACGTATGGTTCGTTGCCGGTGACTTGTTTCCCGAAACCGATGGTTGTCTGTTAGCCATACAACCCAAGAATTAACACCAACAACTACAGAAAACATATAATCAAATATGGAACACATGATGATGCATGTAGATTATGCAAGTCCTGCCCTGAGACGATACAACACATTATATCAAGCTGCCATACGATAACACCGACGGACTACATATATAGATACGACGTAGCTAAAATTATTCATCAAAAGTTGGTAGATAAATATTCACTTACTACTAGCAGTCCTACATATTACAAATATGATCTTGAAAAATATTGGTAAATTAGTGGGCAAAGATATACTGGGATAGAACTATTTTAACAGACAAGACCATTCACTACAATCGCCCAGATATTATGCTCTTGGATAAGAAACACAGGATAGGCTATCTTGTAAATATCACAATGCCAAATACATCTATTAGCATATTGTTACCCTAAAACGTAAAGGGGGTGAAATATAACTTACGTTAATTCCCGAGCTCTAATATCTCAATGAAGTACTCAAAACACCAATTGTTTCACTCAGCCAATGCTCAGATAAGTCACTATCAATCGCTAATTAGGGGTCGCCGGTCAGCTCGTAGCCGAAGACGACCGTGGGTTCTTTGGATGGAGTTGCGGCGCCACCAATTTAAGTGTAACAAAAGGTTCCAAAACCCCCTAATTTAACGACTGATAGATTCCGCCCCAGCTAAATTGGAACACTGTAAAACTTAAAATTAGACACAAACCTGAAGTAAAACAATCGAGTGCAGGGGAGATAAGTGCGTTTTATTTACTCGTAAGGCCGGGCACGCACATAATATACATATATAAAAATAATGCATTAAAAACCCCAAGGATCCTTGTTCACAAAACAGGCTGGCCAAGTTAAAAACAATTAATCATAAAAGTTGGGAAATTCCTGGAAGACCCCAAAAAGTGAGATCATTCCGTGCTTAGCGGTATTTAAGTTTGCAAAGAATTTTGCAAACGGGAGATCGCACCCAGGAATTTCTACAGAATCCGAAGTAAACAAGTAAATTCGTATAACGCGACTAAAGGTGAACAATTAAAATGAGGTGAGGCCTCGTATTTAACATATTAAAATTAATCAAATTGAATAACGCGTCTTTCTCGGACGACGGCACGAATTTTCCAAACTATTCTTATTGCTATGCAATCAACGCCCAAAACATTAATGAATATCGCGCTAGTCCCAATTTCAGCGTGTATTAACTGAATGCAGTTCTTCATCTATTGAACGCCCGCACCCACGTGCAGCATGGTTTACTTTCTAGTAGCATCGGAAGCACAGATAATAAATCGGGTAGTGGTTACATTCAGCTGGTTTTAAGGCAGTCTTGTAGTTGGAGTTCCACAGGAACGGACTTTCGTAAATCCGATAGCAAATCCGGGAAGACGGCAGCACGCAAGCTGGGCGTGCCGAGTGTGCAACAAGATAAGCGCTATCAGAAGGCTCGTTGGATTCGCATCATGCAAGCAAGTCGTGGTATTCGAATGAATTTTGGGCCAATGACGTGGTGGGGACTAAATTATTGAAATAGTGTTTTAGCGGGTAATCGAAAAAGGGTTGAAGACGGTCATACTCACACTAAATTCCCCAGATCTTGTATTCGAAAGGTTTTAGCGTTAAAAAATCTGCCCCAGGCAGTATCTTTATATTCATCTAAGAGAAATATCGAAACGCGCACATATCCCCTATAAACAAAGGGTGAGAAATGCCTAGACATCAATAGAACACCTTCTTTGCCAAATCGCGGTATCGAAAAAGCGCCAAAATTTTCCGCGTCGCAAGCGCTCGCAAGGTGGGGACCCAAAACCAAAGCATCGACGGCGTATCAGCGGGGCGCGATACCCGGATGCAGTTTGAAAATCAGTCACAAAATACCTACACGATATTACCTACGGGCAACGCCCTAAGGGGCGGTAAACAGTGATAAAATGGATTGGGCGCCACCCGGTTCCCTCAATCAGAGCGAGAATGCAAAGGTAAGCCCACAGAGAAACCATGATGCAAATGAGCCTATTTTTCCACTTTACACCTTGGCGAAATCCAACGCTATACGGGAGTAGAATATTTGTGCAAAGCCCCATGACTCCCAACACTGCGGCGACGAGCGCCCTAACTTACCTGCGACGCTTAAGAACTCCTCTCAGGCTCCACCTTATATAAATCTGGCGCAGTGTATAATTCAACCTAAAAATTATAAGGCAACGTAGAGTAAACCGATCTATTGGTCTAACACAATATCAAGTTTGTACAAAAGCGCCGACGTCGTCAGCGTACACAACGAATAATAACAACCAAAGAATGGGGACTATAACTAAAACCCCAGGTGATCGCTTTACCTCTAAACTATTGCGGGATTGTGACAATTTGTACACGGCCCCAACGCGGGTGGCTGACATTTACCTAAAAGAGTAACGCTATTAAGAAGTTCACCCTGAAAAACGTCTGGTCGTCTGATGGACGGATTTTCATCAATCATAATAACCATATTAAAGTTATTACTACACAAATGGATCTGGAAGAAATCGGAAACTAGTTTGCATAGCAGTTAATTAACTAAGAGCACTTGTTGGCAGTTCGTATGAGATTTAGTTCGGTAATACTTTTCTAATTTGATTTACTTATTATTATATTTTTTTTCAATCTGTAGTTTCTTATTTCGTGCATATCTCTTACATTTTCAATCATAATCTTGAGTTAAAAATAATATATACCTTTAATACAACTGCTTAATTTGCATAGTTTTATATTTTTAAATTTGATTAAAGTTATATTTTATTTACCTGTTTATTATATTGAAGTAGTATACCTAACTCAATGATTACTAAAATAATGTATTATGTTTAAGGATATTATAATATGCTAGCTAAAGATAATACATATAAGAATGTCCATATTAAACCATTTAATTTATATTTATCATGTACATGTTGTATTTGATGTATTTTCATGTTCTCAATAAACCATATTATTATTATTATTATTATTCAACTGGCTCACCTGAATGTTCGTTCCCTGCTTCCGAATTTTAACTACATTAAGACACATGTTCTGCTGGCCGACTATGACGTAATTGCCGTGACTGAAACTTGGATAAACTCTGATATTCCTAATGAAATGGTTGCCATTGAAGGGTATAACTTTCTACGGAGAGATCGACCTACTCGAGGAGGCGGTGTAGGTGTTTATTATAAGTCTACTCTAAATGTTAAAGCAATTGCAATCCAAAATGACTTGGAGGAGTTGTGGATATCTGTCAAATGTCGTAATACTTCCATTAGCGTAGGAGTTATATATAAACCTCCGCGGCTGAATTTGGTAGAATTTTTGGACAATTTAGAAAGTAGCCTTTCCCTTGTTCTACCTATGGCAGACGAGATCTTTTGTTTAGGAGATTTCAATATTGATTTGTTAAACTGTGAGAGTCCTGCTGCTGTTCAGTTTATTAGTACTATGGATGCTTTAGGTTTGAAACAAATACTTAATCAACCTATGCGTATAACAATGAATATGTTTTCACTTATTGATTTAATTTTAACAACAAACAAAGACTTAGTAAAGACGTCCGGTTGCGTTAATATGTCTGAAGTTTCTGATCATGAACTTATTTAGTGCTCCATCAGTTTCAGTTGTTTTAAACCTAGACCATGCATAAAAACATATAGAAATTGAATGATCATTTGCAATCTATACCGTGGAATAATATTTATCATCTTGACAATATTGATGAAAAAATTGATTTTATTAACTCTAATTTAACAATATTAATGGATATTCATGCTCCGTTAAAAACTTCCAGATTCACGAAACCTTATGTGCCTTGGTTAACTGATATAACTAAATTACTTATCTCTCTTAAAAATAAAGCCTTAGCTAGATACAAAATTACGAAAAATCAAGGGCATTGGCAGTATTACAAGCAGCTACGTAACCTTGTTACATCGACGATCAGAATGGAAAAAAAGTCATATGTAAAACACAAAATTAGACACGGTAATGTTAATATAATTTGGGACACCCTAAAACTATTAAATGTATGCAGTAAATCAAGCAAAAACGTACAAATACCTACTCAAATATTCAATCCTGATCTAATTAATAATGCTTTTAGCAAACCTATACCTTCGTTGTTACCTTCAGATAAAATTCAAGAAACAATTAATTTTTATGGTAATAATGTGAAATCTTCAGTTATTTCTAAATTTAAATTTCAAAATATTTCAGATATGGATGTATTAAAAATTATTACTAATATTAAATCTAAAGCAACAGGTTCTGATGGCATTAACATTTTTGTTATTAGAGCTTATCTGCCATTTTTGTTGTCAATTTTTGCGCACATATTTAATTTTTGTCTTACTAATTCTGTATTTCCAAAATGTTGAAAAGAAGCTCTTATTATACCATTACCAAGAGTTGCTTCTTTTAAATCCGTTTCTGAACTGCGTCCTATAAGTTTACTTTCCACTCTATCTAAAGTTTTTGAGAAGGCCATAGAAATTTAGGTACGTGAATTTCTTATTGGTAATAGTATATTACCTAGCAAGCAATCTGGTTTTCGGCCTGGCCACAGCTGTACAACTGCCCTTTTAAATGTAACTGATGACATTATTAAGGCTACCGATCAGAATAAACTCACTTTGCTTGTACTATTGGACTTATCTAAAGCTTTTGATGTAATAAATCATGACATTTTATTATCTATTTTACATTTTATTGGATTTCATCAAAGTGCGACCAAACTCTTCGAACATCCTTTATCTAATAGACTTGTCTGTCCGTCCGTCCGTCCGTCCGGGACGTTGTTTCAGCAGCCAAACCGTAGGAGATAGAAAAAAAAGTTATTAAAGTTATATGTTTCCAATGGTCATGTCAGGTCAGGAACCGAATTTCAGTCACGTGACACTTCCGGTTTTCGAGAAATCACAAAAAAGACCGTTTTTCAAATAGAACGCGTATTAAATAAAAATGTTTCAGCAGCCAAACGGAGCTGCGACTCTCTGCGCCTTAACACGTCAATCGGTTAGGCAACCACTTTGACACCTTCCAGGTCTGGGTACAGTTTTTATTTAATACGCGTTCTATTTGAAAAACGGTCTTCTTTGTTTTTTTAAATGAGACATTTGTCTCACTGGATTGCTAGTTATATTACTAATAGAACACAAAAAGTAATTTTAAACGGGAAATCATCTTCATCAACTAATATTACTTCCGGAGTACCTCAGGGATCTATTTTAGGACCATTATTATTTACTATATACACATCTACTTTCCCTGAAAAACTACAAGATTGCAATTCCCATCTGTACGCCGAATACACTCAGTTATACTACTCTTTTTATCCTAGTGAGACGGTTGCTGCTTGTAATACTGTTAATCGGGATCTCCACGTTTTGCATCAAATCTCTTTAAAACATTGTTTAAGTTTAAATCCGAGTAAATCATTGGTTATGATATTTGGCAAGAAAAATAATAGAATAAAAAATATTGATAACATCAATATACATATCGATGGTAATAATTTGTCTTTACAAAATAATGTTAAAAATTTAGGTCTGGAAGTGAATCATATTCTACGTTTCAAAGGTCATATTAGTAAATGTCTCCAGAGTGCGTATTGTAATCTTCGAACTATTTTTCACAACAGAGGTATTATAAATGTAAGAATTAAATGGATCTTATGTGAATCTTTAGTGTTGTCTAAGTTAAGTTACTGTGACGTGGTGTATGGTCCATGTCTAGACTCTATAGATAAAAGGCGCATCCAATTGCAAAATTCGTGTTTGCGCTTGATTTTTGGTATACGAAAGTTTGACAGAATATCTCACAAACTGAAAGAAGTCGGATGGCTCACCATGGAGAACAAACGATACCTACATGCAGCCTGTCTCTATTATAAAATTTTTATGAGCAAATGTCCTTCATCTTTATTCAAAAAATTGACGTTTCGTACAGATGTAAAAGCAAATTTACCTGGCTTTAAAAGTTCCTGGCGAATTATAGCGCCTCACGTACTAAAGGAATTGGAAACTATGCTTTTTAAATAGAATAATTATTTTTGCATTATATTTTTAAAAATTTAGATTTTTAAAATCTACTTTTAAATGGAATGGCAAATATGGGACATCGTTGGAAAGCATTTTTATTGTAATCTTCAATTGCTTTAATGAAACTCATATTGTGCCATTTAAAAATTCAATGTCTCCATTGTATTAGTACCTTTGATTTAATAATTCGGCCATGGGGTATATTTGAAGTCAAGTGGAGTTTGTTTTACATTTCTTGTTCGATTTTTATAGTTTTGCGTAAGTCATGGCCTACTTTGGCTATTTTTTCATTTTCAAAAATAATGAGTTCCAAAATTTTTGGTGAAGCATGCCACCATAAAGTATTGTTTACGCTTGATTTCAAATATCTAAAATTATACGGGGTGTTCTATTTAAAAAGCCAAAGTCGTGTCTAACTACGCATAAATAGGAGGCCATGACTTAAATTGGTGTGTGACCGTTTGTAGGCTGAATATTGGCATTTAAAGAAAAAAAAATGTTTTTGTAAAATCGTACTAAAATATGGTCATTTATGCATTAATTTGCGGGCGTAAATAGTGCCCTAAGGCCTAAAAAACCAGCATCACATTGGCAACCAACAACAATTTGATTTTTGAGAACGAATCGTGCCATTTATTTTTCAAAGCTTTATGGTGGATTTTACAAAAAATCTTGTTTGCATTTCGGGCGTGAACGGCGATTTTGGCCCTTTGGCGTTTTATAATCCTTCGGCCCTTCGGGCCTCTGGCTTATAATTCCGCCGCGGGCCAAAATCGCCTCCTTCACGCCCTTAATACAAAAATAGCTATTTTTAATATCTCTATTATTAACGTAGTTACACGCTGTCTACCGATGCACAAACACCCTATATGTATGTCTAGAGTGTAGTTATAGTGTTTACTCAAATATTGTTATTAATTTTTTTTTAGAAATATTAGCATTCCATTAAAAGAGAGCTGCTAGTAGCATACTCACAGTAGTGCTCTGCTAGAATTTAAGTATGGTGCGATTAAAAATTATTTTTATCTAGTAAGGCTATGGAATAGTTCCTAATTTATGAATGCCACTATAAGTAATTTAAAAATCAAATGTCAAACTTGACACTTATAGCACCACCAAGCACACAAAAACCCCGGAAAATATGTGAACTAAATCTAAAATTTCAGTTGTTGTTGTTTGTTTGTTTGTTAATAGACAAGGTCTAGGCATGCAGAGTACCAGGTACCTTAGACACCGACTGCTACGCTCATATGGTCAAAGTCATACTTAAAATTTTGCCGAGACTAAGGAGTTCCAACCCTAGCAAGCGATCTTTTACATGCTACACATCGTAGTGACATGGGACCCACGGCTTTACTTCCGAATGATGTAAGGGGAACTAAACAACCAATAGAGAGCAAGCTTCGCGCAGAGATACATTCAAACAAAAAACTAATGTCACTTCGCTATTGCTGTTATTGGGTCAGATAGAAGTGTCTAATTTCCAGGTTTTTTAGTGCTGTTGTTCATTAGTTTTGTTGTTTCTTGTTAATTTTTGTTAGTATTGCTTTTCTTCGTTAGTTTTGTTTGTTATTGTTTACCTATTCGCCGTTTAATTTTAGGCGGCTTGGTTATTTAACATCAAATCGCAAGTATTAAATGCTTTCTAAAATGCTGCCTTAAGTTGCAGCTATATATATATTTATATAATACTAAATTCCTTTTTATATAGGATTACAATGAGCTATAAAGTAAGAAATTGCAAATGTCATAAAGTGTTTTGATGAACAGAAGACTTTTGGAACGTTGATATTTTTGGTAGAGCAATCTATAGAACTAGCAGATGCAGCAACTGGAAAATCAACCTCTCTGATAAAGAATGTTCGTAAAGAAGTATGCTGCAGCAGGTAATACATAAAAAATAACAATCTTATTTTTCAGCATTGTCATTAAAACACTTGATTGATTGATTGATTGATTAAAAGCAGGGATTTAGATGGGTTAGTAGTGAGACCAGTTTTGCACTTCGACTCTATGGTCTTTTGTGCCCCCCTGACCCTATTAAAATAGATCTGCACCTTCAACGAGTTGTAGGATGTTTTTTACGAGGTGCTCGTGTGTGAGAGCTGCTCCGTGTGGAGTTCCCCCGAAAAGTTGCTGTCTTTTGAAGAGTAACGCTGGACAGTCGAAGATTAGGTGTGAGGCTGTCTCCTCCTCTTCCTGACATAATCTACAGAGTATATCCCCTCTGTATATGCCTATTTTGTGTAGGTGTTTTCTCAGGTGGCAGTGTCCTGTGACTAGTCCTACCAGCCGTCTGATCTGAGTTCGTCCTAGATGGAGGACGTCAGTTGTTAGTCTGCGAGAAGGCGTTCTAATTATTTCCTTCCCCAGTGTTTGTCCCTGTGTGGCATCTCAGCGAGAAGCGTGTTGTCTAGCGGTCCATTTTTCTATCGCTGTTCGGATGCTTTGTTTGGGTATACCAAATACAGGTTCTGGGCCTATAAATGGGGTAGATGCACCAGCTTTTGTGAGGGCGTCTGCCGCTTCGTTTCCCTCTATCCCTGTGTGCCCTGGCACCCAAATGAGCTAAACGGTGTTCTTTTCAGATAGGAGTGTCAGGTGACTTAAGCATTCTCTTGTTAGCACAGAGCTTACACGAGGTGATTCAAGCGCTTTCAATGCCGCTTGACTGTCGGAAAGTATGCTTATGCGTTATTGTGAATACCCGCGTTTTGCATTTTCCTGGACGCATTGCATTATAGCAAAGATTTCAGCTTGAAAGGCTGTGGCTTTGGTCCCAAGAGATACACTAATGTCCTCTTTTGGTCTTACGCCATGTATTCCAGCACCCGTGCCCTCTGCTGTTCGGGATCCATCTGTGTACCAGACTAGCCCATTTGGCAGGTGGGTTGAGGTTTCTTGGGTCCAGTCATTGCGATCGTACCTCACAGTGAAAGGTTTGTCAAAAGAATACTCTGGAAGGCTGTAGTCTGAGCCCATTTTTAAGATGGGGTTACCTTCGCCCACTTCCTGTATCCGTTTGTGTCCGCACCGTTCCTGGTTGCAGGTAATACTTTAGTCCTTACTTCTTCCAGGCACTACTTCTTTAACATCTCCGTAGAAGAAGAAACTCAAGGAAGACTCTAAGAAAATCGTTGTCGACGATTTTGATTTGAAGTTTTGCGAAGAACGGTTCATGAAATGTTCACTGTGGAACACAAAGTACCGCGGCTAAACGTTAACTATACTGGCCGTCGAAAAACTTTGAGAAAATACTAAACGAAATAGGCTTTTATTATAAAAAAATTTTGTGACAAAAGAATATTGCTCATGGAAAGGAGTGCCTCTGTAGAGTGGCGTTCTAGGTTTTTAAGGAAAATAAAAGAATACGGAAAACTAGGTCTGAACAAAAAACCTGTAACGTTTCTAGGAGAAACATATATTCATCCTAATTACGGAGTAGGAAAATGCTGGTAGTCAGATGATGAACCAGGTGTTTACAAAAGTTACATTTAAATGACTCTTTACCCGGGACTTTGGTAGTTGGTACATTGCAAAACGAGGATCGATTACTAGCAAGTCTTTGATAAGAAGAATATACTGTATTTGGGTCAGCATTTTTTCTCTCTTTAGCTTTTCTTTGCTCTGGCGATCTTAATGTCTTATTTCAGTTGTTTAAAAACTTTTTGTATTAGCCTTTAGGATAATTGATAATTAGGCAATCTAATATATTTATTTTATATAGTAATCTCTCAGTAATTTATTATCATAAAATATGTATTGCATTCTTGGTTGTTCTATGTACTATTATTTTTGTTACAATAAATTTATTTAATATGTAATGGTTTAGTCACTTAAACACTGTTACATGTAAAATAACTAATGACGATTTTTAGAATAAAAATTTTAGATTAACAGCGTTTACAAATATTTATAACTTTTCTACGGAGTGTAATTGTCAAACGGAGCTAGCCTTCCCTACCCGGGGTTTTTGTGTGCTTGGTGACACTGTAAGTATAAACATAGTTGCATTCATAAATTAGTAACTATTCCATAACCATACTAGATGAAAATAGCTTTTATATAGGGAGATCAAAAATGAACTTGGTCGCCAAAGCCCTTGAAAAATACCGTCTACACTGCAGTTTATGAAACTATTTACATTTGAACTACAATTAAATGAATTATTAGTTCATGTAACTTTAACACAGTCTAATCAGCTACCTCAAATATGCAGAAATATGTCATTTAAACCAAATTTATTCATTAAAGTGATAGGTAACATTAAAATAACAATGGGATAAGTTAAAAAAAATGTTAAAAGTGAATTTTAAACTTCAAAAAATTTTGACAGTGTTATGACAACAAAAAGCATGTTACATATTAGGCAAGTTTGATTATTTTCAATAGCTTCCGCTATCAGGTTTATTTTTGATCTCCATGTATCTATAGCAAGTAATAATGTAGCTATCGCTGCGCTGTAGCGTATTCCTGAAGATTCTAGTAGAATACTATTGAATTGATATATTTTTAGTATTTACATCATAGTTAAGCTTGCTCAAATCAAATGTTATATTATTGTCAACTAAACTTTGTTATTGACAAATAAAATCACTTATTAATGGGGCTACTATTAATTTATTATATCTGTCTTTATGCTTTAACATAAAGTTCAGTGAAGCAGTGAAGTTCACATTACTACTATAAATCTTATCCACGGCTCCTGTAAATAGAAGTATGCTCATAATTAAATACCTCGTGTTTATTTTAAAACAGCACATACGATGTGCGTGTCTATGGTGCCTTAGTGATAACAACAATTACAATACATTGTTCATTCTGTCGTTACTATAGCAGCATCAACCAAAACATTCTTGCTATTTTTACCTATGTTCTGTAATAAAATAAATTCACGGTATAACCGACGCGAGTGGGAGTAAATAAAAAATGAACGACTAAAAAGGGAAAGTGACGTCCATGCAAAGGTCGAGTTAAGTAGGCTGATTATGCAATTTTATTACACCGTTTTGTCATCAACATCAAAAATTAAAATTTTGCCAACTTCTATTCATTTACTAAATAAATAATTTTTTGTTCTAATACATCGAAAATTTGGGCACTGTTTAGCGGCTGAAACGACCCACTTTTTTGGACTAGTAACTTTTACTTTTGAGCAGTAATAACCATAACAACAAAAGCTAACTGTTTCCATTGGTCGAAATCAAAATACACATTATAATTTTGTAATATTATCATGATCTCCTCGAATTTTCCAACCTCCTCGGTTAAGAAAAAGAAAAAAACGTTTCCAAAGCAGTAGAACAAAAAGTTCTGTCTGTAACTCGTACGCGTATACTTACAATCGCGGCCAAAAAAAAACAGAACACTTTTTTACCTAATTCTCAAAATGCAAAAAAATGCTGACACTGATAATTCTAATTACTAAATGTCATCAAAGGTCATTATTCAATTCAGAAAAATTCCGGCACATATTGGAAATACGTCTTTTAAACGAAATTAGTAAAAAATTCAAATATGTGTACAGGAAGTAAAATAAAAGGAGGACTCTCGTATATTGCAATATGTTTCTTAGCTAAAAGTCAATATAATCGATTTTAACAAGGGTTAGATAACCCAAAATTATAATATGTAATAATAATGCTGTCTTTGCTTATAAAAAGTCAGTTTTGAAATTCCAACTTTTATTAAAACCATTATTTTCTGAAGATCAATAAAAATTAAAAACGGGGTAGACCACCACACGATCTTCTATTATTGATTGCAAAAATTTTATTTTGGAATTTTTTCAATACTACTTCCAAAAACCTTTTTTGACAAAACTTATAGACAATTACGTAATATATAACACTTTTGTAATAGCTATTTATGTAACAAGCACATAATGTAAGGCTTTATTTGACGAGTCTCTTTTATAGCCGAGCGAAATCAGTATAGGACACGAGTCATAAAGTCTTATTATGTATGAGTTGTATACAAAGCTTTATGTTCACATCTAAAATCTAAAAAAGTCGAGTTTCTAGATTTGACGTCTATTCTGTGACAGAAATAACTTGACATTAGAGTGCCTTTAGAAATATTGAAAAGCATCTATTTTGACATTGACAGCTGACGTAATAGTTATTTATACTTAAACGTGTTATATTACAAATAATCCACGAGAGAAAAGAGGAGCCCTTGATGGTGCCAGGCCGAAAAGGGTCATTTCTCGAGTAAATTATCACATATACAACATTTTCTTCAACTCACTGAATATATAAAAAAACATTTTTGTCACTACCTTCTTTGTAAGTGATCCTTACACCGTCAAATTTGAGGGATGTAGGCTACATTTACAAAAATTGTTACAGTTTCCATGACAATGTACTTACTTCCCTAGAGAAGTGAATTTCTTACATCCCGCATGTATTACAACTGATAAGATGCTATGTCTGCCACTCGGTTAACACGAAGAAAACCATTGTCGTTCGCACTATTATCCATTTTTAATCAGAATACAAGCACAAAGCTCACAAAACAGCATTTGCAATCGCATTTATGCATTTTTTCCAAGAAATGTTTACAGTGCGTTTATAACTGTCTAACAAAACGTCACAGCGCTATAAGGCTACTATAATTTAGCAAATGTCATAATTTTACGCCAGGTTATTACCTACCATTTACTTTACAAAAGGAAATATTAGTAGTGAAAAAAATTATTTACACTACCTCGAACCTTGCTATCCTCGTTCGCTTCACTCACTCAGGCATCAAACGGTCCTCGGTAGTGTAAATCTTACCTACATCCCTTGTAAAGTAATATACTATTTTTTCCAGATGTGAAAAGTCATAGTGATAAATTGGAAAGTACCGAGAGGTCAAATACATTTATAATTAGAGTCGCGACGGTAATGATTCAAGAGTGGATAATAATAACTTGATCGTTGTGTATAATGCAAACTTTTATTCAATTCTTATAATTACAATGATCAATAAATATCTAAAAAACATACATTTTGTATTGACAGCCATGAAAAGTCATAGTGACAATTTGGAGAGAGATTCGTGTTATACGTTTGGCAGTATTGAAGTATACTGTCAGTCTATGTCAAATTCGAGGTTAGTAGTGAATGATCTGGTTTTTATTTCACTAGTGGGTTATGGTTTAACTCACTAGTGGGTTATGGACCACTTTAGAGGTCTAAAATCGATCTAGTAATAGCCTTATAACTAAAAGGTGTTCGATAGTACTAGTAAAATAAAGTAACGTACTGTTATAGTGCTAGGAAAATAATATAAACTTTATTTTATTAGTACTATAAAGAGCTACTTCATTACCGCGAAACTATGTCATAAACAGTACCTTATAGTACTTGTACATAAAACATTTTATTCTCATTAATTTTTGGTCGTTTTTTATAAAAATCTGGTTTGATAATTTTTCGAAAGCTATCATGTTTTCCAAAACACCTTTTAAACGAAAGCTGTAAATAATTATATAATATACGATCTTGTTCCAAAAAATTATATTTTCATACCACATTTATAAAAAATTTGAGAACATTTTGTAAAAATATAGTTTTGTTTAAACCAAAAGTGATAGATACTTGTATAATATAGGATCATAATTTAAGAAATTTTGTTTTAATCCAACAATAATTATAAAAATTTTGAGCACATTTTTGTGATATTTTAGTTTTGCTCTTTTTAAAAACTATACCCTTCACAATAATCAAAACAAAAGTTGTAGGTTTTTATCCAATCAATTATTAACATTTTGAGGATATTTATGTGAGCATTTAATTGTGCGATTTTTTGAAAAGCTATATTTTTCACAAAAAACTTTTTGAACAGAAGCTGTAGTTAATTATACAATATAAGATGTTATTCTGAAAAAATATTGTTACACACAATTATTATAAAAACTTACTGGAGACGGGAAAATGCACGTTTAACTAACAGAGAAAACTAATTACTTTATGTGCCATAGTTTATTAGAGCGCGGATTAAAAAGAATTTCTTTGAAGAGAATAAGCGCTTATAAATAAGCATCTACACATGCAAAAAACTTTCAAAAGCATTCAAAAAAGCTAAAATAGAAGAGAAAACTCAACAAGATATTTCATTAGGCATTTTATTAAGAAAAAACGAAGGTTGCAGCTGCATCGAACACACTAACATAAAGGTTACTTGTTTTGCCATAATTTATTTATGTCTGCAGCGAACACCTGTTCAATACAGGCGAGAATCTCCTGAATTGTCATTCCACCTATGCAGTGTGTTTTAAGACACGATTTTTTGCAAATGGAATTACAAAACCAGCAATATTGATTAATAATGATAAGAGATTAATGAATATAAAGGTTCATAAAGGACTATACGTATAATACAAAGCATGTGTTTTATTAAATTAGATTATTTTTGAAAGAATATTCTATAAACATGAGACGCAAGCACAGTTAGTATAAAATAACAGCAAGTTGAACACCAAGGTATTGAAGGAAAATCGTTATTTTCTCTTGGTAAAATTCTCCTAAGACGTCGAGCGAAATGTTTTACTGAAAGCTGTTGGCAAAATGCTCTCTTTTATGAAAAATTTTCTAAAATTTTCACAGCAGTTCTTTATCTGAATACATTTCTAGGTTTTTAACACATTTTAATTTTTTCTTTAATAACTTTTTAAAAACACTCAAACATAACGTCGCATTATCAGCGGGTTACCTTTCAACTTTCCAGAAAATTAATAGAGTTTAGAAACTAATCACTATGAAAATGTTTAAAGATTTTTTTGAGTAATACTATTAAAAGTTCTTATTTTTTTCTGGGAGAGGTTTACAACGAATCCTAAATACAGTATGATTTTTTATTATCCGAATTAGGGGAGGCTGTGCACAGAAGAAGGAAAGTATGTCGTAAATGATATCATAAATCACTTTACCATTTGAACTACTGATAAAGTGTAACAATAATTCAAATTGTATTGCTTTATGTTATATTGATTAATTAAGTCAAGTATTTATAAATAATTAAATTGGTTAAATGGTATGTGCCTACCCAAATTCAGGTAATATAAAATCACACATTATAATTGAAGTAAAGAGTTTAATTTACATCTTTAAAGAAAATGATCTAGAAGTATATCTGCGCTAAACGAGAATTTTGTCGAAAATATCGAGTGTTTTAAAAAGAGTTACATCTAGTAGGTTTTGAATTTTGTTTGCATGTCAATTTTCATGTGCCTTAGATTGTTATTGATATTACATTATGGGAAATTCAAAGCATACTAGATGTATTTTTTTTAAAACACCCGGTACTTTTAGACGATTTTAGAAAAACGAGAATATAACAATATTACAAATATTGTTTATAATTTTCCATTCATCTATTTATAAGGTTTTTAGTAAATATTCTTCTTCTTCTTCTCTAATCCTTAATGCCCTTTCGGGCGCCGGATAATGGTCTCTAGTACTGTATCCAGCTTTGTCATCTATTCCATTTCATCCATTGTCACTCCCTTTCTAGTCCTATTTCTTTGATTTGTTCAATCCATTTTCTTCTGGGTCGGCCTCTTTGCTTTTTGGTTGGTTTTCCAGCTTCTGTTATTCCTCTTGCGATTCTGTTAGGTTCCATTTTTGTTATGTGCGCGTACCAGTTTAGTTGTTTATTTTTTCCGTTATTAGTTCCTGTTTGGTTATTTCTCTTGTCTTCATTTTTTATTCTGTCCCATTTAGTTTTCCCTGCCATTCTCCTGAGGTGTTTTATTTTCAAAAATCTATTTAATTTATTTAAAATTTTCTTCAACAAGAAATGCCAAACGCATTGAATTATAATTTTGCAAACATTTTCGGAAGATTTCAAAAATTAATAAGTAGCACAGCAAGCCATGTTGCTTTCTGGAATCATTAATCCATTTCAGAGACTTTTCAACAAACCATGTGATATTATATTCTGGACAGTGATACCAGTCGTCAAGGTATGAGTTTAATTTGAATTTTCGAATTTTTGCAGTAAATTATAGAAAAACAGAGAACATGAACAAATTAGACATTGTATGACAAATTTTCAAACATGGTCAAAAAATTCAAAATAACGCCAAACAGAACAATAAACTATAAATTGTTGTTTTTTTTTTAAATTTTGAAAAGTTCTTTTTTAGAGCTTAGTCACTTTTTCTCAAATGGCCATTTTGCTGACAGGCCGCTTTTATAGGGACATTTTATTGACAAACTTGCTATTCCAAAAGACAGAAGAACTTATTTATTTATTTATTTATTTATTTAATTCGCACTCAGCCAACAGCCATTAGACCAATTATAGGCGTCGCTGTGCAGTTATGAGGACTTCCAACCCCACTAACGACTGTCATGATGTTGTATGACCGCCGGGACCAACTATTTCCGTGAGAGCCGTACCACGAGGCGCCGAAAGATGCAGCCGTGGAACTCCCATCCAAGTTCTGACCAGAGACAGCGTTGCTTAACGCTGCTGATCGAACGTGGACGCTTGTTCAAGCTACACCACTCGGGACCCTTATCTGCACGTTAGCAAAATAATCTAGACATGTTAAAGCTTCCTTAATATTACCTACATATTTTATTTTGGAAAACAATGCGGGTTGCCTTTTCTTTAGGTAATCTATATGGTATGTATGTAATATGGCCTCCAAAATGCATATTGTAATATCTTTATTTAAAAAATATAACAACCTCCGCAGTTACTACCCCACTTTTTTATGACCCCAAGACCTTCACCAATAATTTATGTTATGTACCTTCACTGCCTACAAGGAGGCACATTCAATCAATAAATTATTTGTATTTTGAACTCAAAATGCAACCCCAAAAATTCTAAATTGAGTTTTCAACAGATGTTCAAGTTTTAGAGTCCCCTGGACCCAAAAAAAACATGTTTTTGTTCATTGGTCTGTCTGTCAGTCTGTGTGTGAACAGAATATTTCAAAAACGAGGTATGGCATTGAAACTTCATATATAAGTTTTGTGTACTATCTAGATGCGACAGCAAGCTTTTAAAGAAAATTGCATAACCGGAAGTATGGTGTTTTCTCTTGTGATTTTTCAGTTTTAAATTTTTTGAAAAACGGCTCTAACGATTTTTTCCAAACTTTACATTTTTAATGTGTATTGATGTGAGATAAGTGAATTTCCAGCTGAACACCTCTAAAATGGGTTTATTTTGTTTTTTATTAACTCCTATTTTAAATAGAACACCCGGTATATTATTAATTTTTTGAATTCAGCTTAACATTTTAGAGAAAATGTGTCTCTTGAACTAACGTTTTATTTTGTACGGTTTCTGTAGAATATGTAATTTTTGAAAATTTTTTACAAATGCCTAAAAAATAAAAATCTAATTTTTGCCTAATTATAAGATCACTGTAAAAGGAAGTTGTGTGCGTGTATCACACTAGATGTATTTTAAAATTTTGACCAAGGGAAAAACTACAGAAAAGACGTGAAATTTACGGATCACCAGGTGAAATTTCTCACGAACAATTTAGTTCTCAGAAGACTCGTGTGTTTAAACAATTTAATATTTTTCGTTCGGAAAATGTAATAAAATATTATTTATTTATTTATAGGAATGGATTAATAGCAATAACTTCTATGACTTTCACGTAGAAACACTTGATGTGAGTAACCTGCAAGAAAATAATAGTAATGATCCTTTCCAAGAACAATTTCAGAATAAATCCAGCATATTTGTAGATAAAATCTATGCAGAATTTATCCCCTGCCCAATTATTTCTTCCTCGGAAAAAAACGAATGATGAGACTTCAAAACTAAGTAATCAAAAAATTAGTAGCTCTTCTACTATTGTAAGTGAATCAGACATAACTGTAGATGATGATAGGGACCGTGACTTTGAACCATAGGGTAACCTTACTGAAACGAGTTTATTATGTCAATCAAATGAATAACAAATTACTTTGCCAGTTGAAGACAATAGTATTAAACCCTCGCTAAAAATACAGCTGGTAAGATATCAAAACATATATGAAATTGGAATAATTCTTAGTAGTGTGTATAAATTTGTGTATTGTTTCACATATTCAAACTGATGAAACAACTTGCTAGAATGCGTACAGAAGTTTGAGTCTTAATGTAGTTATTTTTTATTCTATTCAGTCTGTTAATTACTGCATTTTGAAGCATTGTGTCTTTAATTCTCTAACTTCTTTAAATGATTTTTCCTTATAGTTCATTATTAAATATCACTATTATTATTAAATGCAGAAAAAGGCAATTTAAAATTAGCTAAATTCAGGGTCTTTTTTAGATAATACGAGGAAATCATGCATCATTATTAAAATTCAGCTTAATAGAAAAAACTATGTGTTTTATTTTAATTTAATTAGCTAATGACCGATAAATCTCCACGAAAATTAACGATTTAAATTGAAAATAATTTAAAAGCCCTAAATACAAAAAGAAAACCCAACAAAAATTATCATTTGGCATTTTATTAAAAAGAAGAACGTTGCAGCTGCATCGAAAAAACTAGCATAAAATGTACTTGTTTTGAAAAAGAAGCAGAATAAAAGTGATGTCAAACGCTTGTATTTTGCAAAACGTACTTTGAACTGCTTAAATTAAAAACACGTAAACATAATGCCATATAGCTATAATGAATGTATAATCGGAGTCGCAACCATATCGATTTTTGACTGTAGCTCAAAAACAAAAGGAAATTTCCAAATGTAACGAAAATGCGACATACCTTCTTACTCCCTGTACGCGTAATTATTAGGAAGTTATACAAAAACGAAACACCCGATCTTAATGCTTAGTATGCTATTGAACAGCAAGTTTGCTCGAGAATCAGTGCTTAAAAATAAATAACAAGTTATGTCTCCCGACTTCTACTTGTGATCTAAAATATCAAATAAAATAAGCTAGCGACGCCCGCAGGTCAAAAGCCATGTTGCCGCGATTTTGGAGGTCATAATATGCTTTACGTATACCGGAGGCAACTTAGCACAGGGCTTGCTTAGCTTAATGGACTTATAAACGGTCATAGTTAGGCCCGCTGAATATATGAATAGTACGTTTCTAAGCCATTTTCAACGCTGATGAGCCCGCATTTGGCTCAACAACGTACCCCAGTGTATATCATCACCAATTGGTTAGAAATGCCTCAAAGAGGCAGTACACAAATTTTTGCCGTGGTATCGGTACTATGGTCGATATACATGGAGTAGTTCTGCAATATCGAGTGTAGTAGGCGGTTTTGGCATATTTTATATACAGTGGCTATATAAGGCCAGTGTGGTCAATTTTGGTTTTGTTTCTGATTGGTTGTTTTAAAATCCGCCATTAAGAGTCGTTTTACGAAATCACACATAGTCACACAAAATTGCTTCTAAGTCCTTTATTATTGAAAGTAGCCCCAATATAAAGTGGAATGAAATAATCCTCATAAAATTCTACATTGTTCTGTGTAAGCGAATGCCGAATTCTCGTTTGCATAAGTAAATGTCAACGAGTTAAAGTAAAATGCTTTTTGCGAAAATTGCGCATTAGTCCAAATCAAAAGTTATAATAAACTATATAAATTTCTTAATGCCAAAGATTATTGCATCGAATTAAAGAGAATTTATGGGCTACGTAACACTGAATATTCTGTTCCTCTAAATAGTCTAAATTAACTATTGGAATAAATACAACGGTTTGATTATGAATATAAAAAAAAAAATTGTTGAGTTTTTGTAGGTAATCTCTGTGTCGATCAACGCAAAATGTTGTCAATTTTCGTTTTCTATGTACAAAAACTCAATAAAGAAGATAAAAAAGGACACTTTGACTTATATTCCAATATTAGGTTGCTCGTTAACTAGGATTTTTAATCGCTGGCTGCTATTCCTTACCTTTCACATCGTCTCTTGCCGTTTAATTCTGTTTAAGTAATATTATTGACATTCTTGTAAAATTAATGTTACACTGCACATTTTTTGACCACCTCATATTGCACAAATTTTCGCGATCGTGGGTATACAGAGCTCTGCAAAGCATCTCCGAATTTCACATATGTCCAGTCCGCATAAAATGACGTTTATGTCAAAATTTAGAAGGGTGACGTTTGTCTTACAATTTAGCAGGCCTTGCACAGAACAATACCTAAGGGCGTGGCTGGTTGTTGTAAAGACGACTCTTAATGGCTGCATTTTTTAAAATTGACCACACTGTTCTTATATAGCCACTGTAATTTTATATACAGTATATAAATAGTATATTACTTTACGAGGGATGTAGGTAAGATTTACATTACCGAGGACCGTTTGATGCCTGTGTGAGCGCAGCGAACGAGGGCAGCAAGGTGCGAGGTAGTGTAAATATTCCTACATCCTGTGGAAAGTACATAATTTTTTTCACTATTAATATTTCCTTATGTAAAATAAATGGTAATAGCGTAAAATGATTATATAAGTTATAGTAGCCTGTTTCGAGAGCTTGGAACGTTGTTTCAGTGCTGTGACATTTTGTTTGACAGTTATAAACGCACTGTGAAAAATGCATGAATACGATTGCGAGTGCTGTTTTGTGTGCTTGTGCTTGTATTCTGATTAAAAATGGACAATAGTACGAGCGATAATGGTTTTCTTCATGTTAATCAAATGGCAGACATGGCATCTCGTCAGTTATAATAAATGCGGGATGTAAGTAATTCACCTTTCTAGGGAAGTAAGTACATTGTCATGGAAACTGTAACAATTTTTGTAAATCTTTCCTACACCCCTCAAATCAGACAGTGTAAAAATCACTTACAAAGATGGTAGTGAAAAAAATATTTAAACGCTCGTTATTAAGCCCGACATGTCACAACACTGTTGTGCTTCACAACGAATTGATATATATATATAATAAATATACATAATGGGCTTGAAAACGTATTCACACACATACAGGTCACAGAAATTAGATTGACTCTCAAGGTAAGCCATGAAAGGCGCTGTGATCATATTTGATGAATTGGCAATCTGTGGAAAGTTGTCAAACATACAAAGTTTGGTTACATTTTAAATGGCAAGTAATCAGTAACGGTGGGTAGGGGTATTTTGTTTGCGCGGTGACTAACGTCATATGACAGATTCTTTGTGTTTTAAAGTGTGAAAATTGCTGTTGCTGGGATAGCAGGCTTAGCAGAGCCTGGTTGTTCAATTTAACACCATTATTTCCGCAATCCTTTTAACATTCAAGAACCATACCGCAATGTTGCGTACGCCTCTGATTTATTGTGTTATTTAGCTTAAATAAGGTTAACAATTTAATGTCAATATGATAGATGTAAAATGTTACCAATACGAAACTTGGAAATTACTAGATTCTTACATTAGTTCCAATTTTCACCGAGTCTCAATCTAGATTCTGTAATCTGTACCTACATAAAACATTGATACTGTGTAAATAAAAATAATTTACGTTTTTATAGTAATCATAAAAATTTTGGAACTCGAGATTTTTGCGAATATATCTGTTGTCGTCTCTTTTGATTCATAAAAAGTGGTATTCGAGGTGATGTCTGTCTGTCAATCTGTCTGTATCCTCTCTACAGCACAGATGGTGTAATAGATCGGTTTGAAAACATATCTGCCTAACAAAAGTGGTACTTTAATCGTGCATTTTTCCGTCTCCAGTAAGTTTTTATAATTGTGTGTAACAATATTTTTTTCAGAATAACATCTTATCATACCTATTAAATAAAGCACAACACTACAGGTCGTGTTTACACAACTAAAAGTACCACAGTTGCAATCAACCATTTCTATTTTCGGGTTTTTGTAAACAAACTTTCCTTAACTTTTAATAGCGATATTATCACAGAAAAAGTTATTTATTATGCATATTTTTTGTGTTTTTTAAAGCTATTGACTCAGCTTCGAAGGCAAGTCCACTTTGGTTAATTTTCATATCTGCTTATTGAACGCTCCCAAAATCTAAGCCGTAAGCAAACGCTAAAGAGGCGTGTCCGTTACATAACCTATATTTCTGCAAATTTTTATGCGTCGCTTTTCGTTTCTTCTAGCAGTGGCTACAAGTATTAATTCTGTGAAATGGTCTACTGTGCATCAGATAATTGTAGTACAAAGCAAGGTAAGGGATTAACGTTGTTCAGATTTCCCAAAAATTTGCAACAACGGGATTATTGGTCTAACTTTTGCAAAAGCAAAAATTGGACTGCGACTGATGCTTCACGGTTATGTGAGGTAAGTAGTTTAGAATAAACTTGTACCTACAATCTTATTGCTTCTCATCTTCTGCAGCGTCACTTTGAAGTATCGCAAATTAAAACTAACGCTGAAGGCATTAGAACGTTGAATACAAATGCAGTACCTACTATTCTTACATCCTCTATTGCTGGAAATGTTTCTGCGTGTTTCGAATCGCTACCATCAACATCCAACTGTACGAGTGCATTTCCGACTGTAGTTATTAACAACGCAGCCATGCCCGAGGTTTGTACACATTTGTATGTGACGCTAAACTGTATGCAAAATTTACTTGTAAATTTATAAACTTTAAGCATTGTTGCATACAGAAAATTAGCTGCTAAATTTTGCGTTGAGTTTTCATGTAAATTTTCATATTTTCGTTTAGTACTTGAGCAAGTAAAGAAATTAGTAAACTGCTTAGTCAAGTGAATAGAAATCGGTTCTATTTACTTGAGCAAGTGTCGTACCTCCACTACGATTTTCGGTAACTAAACGCAAACTAAGCAGGTGTAGACAGGTTACTTTAGTGAAGTGTATTAGTCAGACCAATCGTTCGTTACATAATTTGTTGAAACATGGCGTCCCGTTGGAATGAAGATACAACATTAAAATTTGTGCAAGAATATCGAGACGGAGAATGTTTGTGGAATACTAGGGGTAGCATTTACAAGAATAAACAAGCCCGAGAAACGGTTTACAAAGAAATTGTGGGATTTGGAGCTGCAGACATAAAAAATAATACCTATCCGCCAATTCACCACATAAGTGAAAAATACATGTCTTTAATGACGAATGAATTATTGCACGTTGTGACATTTTGAAAAAGTCAACGTCAACTAAACAATTATGCTAAAATGTGTGTAAACGTGCTCGCTTAACTAAACTACTAAATTTTAGCTACTTGATTTAGTAACTTGCTTTAGCTACTATACACGTGTAAAGCCGCCTTAATGTTGGCGCTCCTATCTCAGATAAATTAAGGTCACTAAAGGGCCGGTATTACAATACAAGGTTAAACTTGTAGTAAAGTTAAACTTCACTAGAAGTTTAACCTGAAAATGATCTCGAATGCGTATTACAAACAGCCCGTGCGTTCAAGTTAAACGCAACATTTGCAAAGTTCTATATGCCGAAGTATATGAAATTTTATTTTATTTATTTATTACCACATATAATCTCATAAGAGCATTAATTCTTTCCGGAAATGTATTCCTATTAATTTTCCTAAGCGGAACGCGAGGGCAAATTAATAGGAAGTTGAAACATATTTTAAAGGCGAACAGTAGAAATAGAAATAGAGTTTTAATTAACAACTGGTTGTTTATTTAAATAAGACATTTTTTCTTATTGTATAGTTGTACATTACTATAAATGTTAGTTTAAATTTACTCAAATATTTGTTTTGTTAATTACAGAACTTAACAAGTTAATAAATACAAGTATTTACAAAAATATTGCTCTAACTGCTACCTAATAAAAACTTGCTTATTAATAGTACAGCAACATCACGGAAACAAACGGCAAACGTCATAGAATATTTAGTTATTAATTTAAAGTTACCGTTTCATTCCGTGATTTACCTATAGTTACAATAAATATGATTCCGTGATTTACCTATAGTTACAATAAATATGGTGCGCGTCATCAAACAGTAACTTTAAATTAATAACTAAATATTTGATGACGTGCACAGTTTGGTTCCGTGATTTTACTATATGTGTATTGCTTCCCAAGCTGGGATGAGCTCCATACTGAGCGCTGGGTTAGTCAACCGAGGTGCGAAGCACTGAGGTCAGTTAAAAGTGCGAAGCTGGAATAAACCTTCCCACGAGGTATGTATGCTATTTTACTCACAACATAGTTACACATTTATTTAATTTCGACATTCTCTAGATATGGAAGGAATTTTGTATGATAAAAATTCTTCAAAATTTGTATATTTTCTTCCCATTCTTCGTTTTTTGTAACTGGAATTATTGCGACGATTTGAGGAGTCCAGATAACTAGATAGCATTTCTTTTTATGTAACAAGTGCAATGCACCCTGTATTTGGTGAAAATATTCATGGTTTTCATTTACCACAAACTGTTTCAGTACCTTATCGTAAGAACAAATATAGCCTTTGTCATGTGTAAGTGATTCCATCAAGTTGGAATTGAGATATTTAAATGGACATTTAACTTCCACAAACTCTTCCTCGCCAGCAAGGCCATCTGGGGTTGCCCCAAGGTATCCACACTGATGGAGCCATAGTCCAGCAGATGTCACAGAAAGTCCAGTTGCTGCCCTAAATGCTTCAATTGCATTATTTTCATGTTCTCGCCCCCACTGAACCTTTACTCCATCTAAGTTATATGTTTTTGCATAATAAGAGAACTTAATGAAAAAATGTGAAAAATATTTTGCAAAGCAAACCTGTTAGTTTTGTGAAAAGCGATGCAGGGTAACGATTTCTTTTGCAACCTGCTAGCACTGTACCGAACGAACTGGCTGTTAAACGAAGCCTGCGAATAATTAACCACAAGAGATTTTTTTACTGCCCTATGGTTTTCTCAAATATAGTTATTACTTGTTCAAGAGAAACATTCACTTTTCGTTCAAAATAACTAATTTTTCAGATATATTTTGATATTGTGCGGAGAAAATTATATCACTAATCTGTGGAACAATATTATCTTCCTATGCAGTAAGTCTGGGTGCTAGAAGCCAACTGAATCCTACCACCCCTCCAAACGAAGCCAATTTTTCTCTAAGTGTTTCGATCTCTTCCTTGGTAACAGTTCTCTTTGAAGCTCGATATTTCTTAGACGGCAAAAACCATTCATCGATTGTTCTCACATTTTCATCAAGTGCTTTAGATTGTTTACGCACTGACCAGCTACATGACTGGTCTGTAACTGATATATTATAATGGGCAAATAGTGCCAGTGCAGCAACATGGTGACATGAAACTTGTCTACGAGGACATGTGCAAGAAGTTGAGGTTATGTTTTTGTCTTCATCGAAGAAGATCTACAAAGTAAAAATATATACTTACTATTCATTACTATTTAGAATCCATCTGAAGCAGCAATCAGTATTTTAAATAATTATACTTTTTAAGCTAAAATTTATCTTACCTCAACATTGTATCGCTTATCTTTCATGCTTGCCTTTACTGTATCATGTACCCAGGGGTGCCAGATCATGTCAAGCTGAATTCTTTAGCTTCGTCGGAAAAAATCGTGAGATTTCGGAAATGGATAAGATTTGAAGCTATAGATGCAAATAAAAAAAAAAGCTATTTTAAAATTAATAAAATATGGAATATATGCTGCAGATTTATTAAAAATTGAGTACATAGGTTGTACATACTTACATAAATAACTGCAAGAGAATTATAAACATTTTAAATAATTGCCATAAATAAAAAAATTAAATTAATATAAAGTAAATATTAAATGAACTAAATATTTTATTATAGAAATAACACATGAATTTTAAAAGTAAAAATATGGCTTTATAGAATATACTACATATACATAGACCTAAGTATGTATACAGAACAAAAATTGTTCGACTACTCAGAATCTGAAGAATCTGTATCCGGGATGACTGGTTTGGAGGGATAAAGTACTTGACTGTTAATTTTTTAAAATTAAATCTGTGCTTATCTTGAAATTATGTAAATACCTATTTCTTGAAAGAACATTTAAATCCGCTTTCAACCGCAACTTGCGACTTTTTTATGTGAACCATATAGATAGCAGCAGTATTTGATGATAATGCGGGAAATGATAAAATCAGTGACAGCATACATTAAATCATGTATTAAGATTAACACACATTTTGTTCTATATAATCATTTATTGTTACAATTTTTTATAAGAGTATTTTAATTAGAATTGATACACAAATCGTGAGATAAGTAGTCTTTATCGTGAGATCGTGAGATTTGCAATGAAATCGTGATAACTCACGATAAATCGTGAGATCTGGCACCCCTGATGTAACATTTAATACTGAACAGAAAAAAGAAGACACTATTCAATTCAGCAGTATTAGCTGTATCCAATATGAAAGAAAGTTGACCGGAGGCTATCCAAAAATGTCCATAAAACGCTTTCCAGAGGCGAGTGTTTCCTTTCCAGAAACTTTCCATTTGAAAATATATTTTTTAAAACTTTTCCTTACTGCCAATCTCTAGCTTGCTTTTAAAACTTTCTTTAGTGCTGCGGGTTTCAGCTAGTATTGTATAATTAACTAGAGCTTCTGTTCAAAAAGTTTTTTTGTGAAAAATATAGCTTTTCAAAAAATCGCACAATTAAATGCTCACATAAATATCCTCAAAATGTTAATAATTGTTGGATAAAAACCTACAACTTTTGTTTTGATTATTGTGAAGGGTATAGTTTTTAAAAAGAGCAAAACTAAAATATCACAAAAATGTGCTAAATATTTTATAATTATTGTTGGATTAAAACAAAATTTCCTAAAATATGATACAAATATCTATCACTTTTGGTTTAACCAATTATTGAAAAAAGTTCAAAACTATATTTTTGCAAAATGTTCTCAAATTTTTTATAAATGTGGTATGAAAATACAATTTTTTGGAACAAGATCGTATATTATATAATTATTTACAGCTTTCGTTTAGGTGTTTTGGAAAAAATGATAGCTTTTGAAAAAATAGCAAAACCAGATTTTTATAAAAAACGGCCAAAAATTAATGAGAATATAATGTTTTATGTACAAGTACTATAAGGTACTGTTTATGACATAGTTTCGGGGTAATGAAGTAGCTCTTTATAGTACTAATAAAATAAAGTTTATATTATTTTTCTAGCACTATAACAGTACGTTACTTTATTTTACTAGTACTATCGAACACCTTTTAGTTATAAGGCTATTACTAGATCGATTTTAGACTTCTAAAGTGGTCCATAACCCACTAGTAAGTTAAACCATAACCCACTAGTGAAATAAAAGCCAGATCATTCACTACTAACCTCGAATTTGACATAGACTGACAGTATACTTCCATACTGCCAAACGTATAACACGAATCACTCTCCAAATTGTCACTATGACTTTTCATGGCTGTCAATACAAAATGTATGTTTTTTAGATATTTATTGATTATTGTAATTGTAAGAATTGAATAAAAGTTTGCATTATACACAACGATCAAGTTATTATTATCCACTCTTGAATCATTAACGTCGCGACTCTAATTATAAATGTATTTGACCTCTCGGTACTTTCCAATTTGTTACTATGACTTTTCACATCTGGAAAAAAAATTGTTTTTTATATATTCAGTGAGTTGAATAAAATTTTGTATATGTGATAATTCACTCGAGAAATGACCCTTTTCGGCCTGGCAGCATCAAGGGCTCCTCTTTTCTCTCGTGGATTATTTGTAATCTAATACGCTTAGCTATAAATAACTATTACGTCAGCTGTCAATGTCAAAATAGATGCTTTTCAATATTTATAAAGGCACTCTAATGTCAAGTTATTTCTGTCACAGAATAGACGTCAAATCTATAAACTCGACTTTTTTAGATTTTAGAAGTGAACATAAAGCTTTGTATACAACTCATACATAATAAGACTTTATGACTCGTGTCCTTTACTGATTTCGCTCAGCTATAAAAGAGACTCGTCAAATAAAGCCCTACATTATGTACTTGTTATATAAATAGCTATTACAAAGGTGTTATATATTACGTAATTGCCTATAAGTTTTGTCAAGAAAGGTTTTTGGAAGTAGTAGTGAAAAAATTGCAAAATTAAATTTTTGCAAGCAATAATGAAGATCGTGTGGTGGTCACCCCGTTTTTCATTTTTATTGATCTTCAAAAAATAATGGTTTTAATAAAAGTTGGAATTTCAAAACTGACTTTTTATAAGCAAAGACAGCATTATTATTACATATTATAATTTTGGGTTATCTAACCCTTGTTAAAATCGATTATGTTGACTTTTAGCTAAGAAACATATTGCAATATACGAGAGTCCTCCTTTTATTTTACTTGCTGTACATTTATTTGAATTTTTTACTACTTTCGTTTAAAAGACGTATTTCCAATATGTGCCGGCATTTTTCTGAATTGAATAATGACCTTTGATGCCATTTATTAATTAGAATTGTCAGTGTCAGCAATTTTTTTGCATTTTGAGAATTAGGTAAAAAAAGTGTTCTGTTTTTTTTGCCGCGACTGTAAGTATACTCGTGCGAGTTACAGACATAATTTTTTGTTCTACTGCTTTGGAAACGTTTTTTTCTTATTCTTAACCGAGGAGGTCGGAAAAGTCGAGGAGATCATGATCATATTACATCGCGGCTGATTTGCAAACGCTCGGCTTTGTGCTCGTCTGTAAGCTTATGCGGCACTCAGGCTTAAAACAACTTTCTTTAGTTTTTGTTCTTGATGTAAAATTCTTGAAAATGACTCGGATCCAATACCAAGGGACTCTTCTATCATGGCATACGTAACTTTGTTGTCCTTTTCTACCATTTTCCTAAAAGCTTGGATGTTTTCGGGAGTTACTGTAGTTTTGGACGTCCTTCACGGGTGTCATCTTTAAGAGCAGCACCGTCCTTTTAGAAACACCATACCATAGAAACATTGTTGCTTTAGATTAAATATTTTCCTCCAAACGCGGATTTCATTCTATCCAAGCACTCAACTTCGCTCAAACCACACTTGAAATCATAAAATATCATAGCGCGAAAATGCTCTAGGCTGAGATCCATTTTGACTGATTTTTAGAAATTGTTTTCGACGGGAATAAGCTTTCTAGATCATATTTTGCATAGTAATCTAGATTGGATTGAAGTTTTTAATAAAAGAAATAGGGGTCTTCCAAGATGTTTGGGTTTTATATATCTCACAATATATCATATATCTAATACTTACTATATTGCTAGCGGCTATGAGTGGGAAACTGACCAAGGAAGTGAGACAGACAACCAACTCTTCAATGTATAATGATGAGCTGTGTGCAAGGGCGGCGGCGTCGTCCGGCCAATGGGGAAGTGGGCAAGTTTAAAATTCGCTTTTAAAGGCGGAGTTCGAATTCTCACGCATGCGCACGAGACGCGTTATACTCTAAGTGAGACTATGTCGGCGCCGTAATGTTTTCTGACGTTTCCAGGCCCTACTAGCAATATATGTGTATTATATATATGCAATATATAGAGTGACCCTCGTATATTCCTCGATTCGCAGACGTCGCGGCTCCCCTAACCGATCTCCTTGGCGTTGTAGAGGTTTGCCTACATGTAACCTGGTTACACATTGCTAGGTTGAAAAGATATAAATCAATAAAGATTGTTTTTGATATTTGTAACTAAACACCTTGTGTTTCATTTTCTCCTAATACAAATTCAAATATTTAATACAGTTAGTAAGCTAATCTAACCACAAACACTGCAGCACCAAGAAGAGATGAACTGGACTGAAGGCGCTCAGCAACCCTTCCAGCAGATTAATGCAATTTTTGCAACCCCCTTGAAACTTGAAACCGACCCACGGTTGAATGCCGCCTCGCGTTTTCGGCCATCGCACTTTCATCCAAGGTTTGCTTCGTTACCAATTCTGGCAAGTTGACATGAAAGTCGAGGCCAAAGACCAAAGAAGCGCTAGAAGCCCTACCCCGCCGTACAAATTGATTCTTGAATTAAACACATGTAAATAGTATTATATAAATAATAGTGGTAAAAGTTGGCTCTTGTCTACCCACCGACCCAGGCAGACATGCGTCTGCAGTAGTTGCCAGAGTTAATCTGGAAAAACCAAAGCAAAGCCCCACGCACTTAATAAAAAATGGAAATTAATCCATGCAGCATCAGTTTCAATGCAACACTGTTAGAGCAAGCATCATTGTAATTCAGGGTGGGTCCTATATATTGGATGATTCACGTTGACATTGCAGGTAATTTATCCACATTTCGTTAGAATACTTACACAACAGTGACTTATGCAAATATTTTGAATTAAATACCTCTAATTTGAGTTGTGTACCTTTACGATTACTTTTAGTTTTAAAAATCGTAGCAATTACAATGTTTTTTCTTGATTGTATTGTATTGTATTGTATTTTTATTCATCATAATATACACCGTGGTGCTTAGATATGTCACAATTCCAGTTTAAATATAAAAATATAAAAATAAAAAAATACAATGCATTTACAGAAATAGTCAACTACAGATAAATACAGTAACAACAAAAATACTAAAGTCAATAAAACAAGACAGTCTTAATTTTCAACAAATCTGAAATCGGAAAGTTCATAGTAGACATTGGCCAGAAGATGTTTTTTAAGCTTAACTTTGAAGAGTTTTGTTGGGGCATTTTTGAGAGTACTAGGAAGCGAATTAAATAATCCTATTCCGAAATTATTTCGTTTAGTGGAAGTTAGTCTCTGCTGCGGAACCTGTATATCGCCTCGACTGCGGGTGTCGTAACCATGGGCATCGCCGTTTTTTGTATAATCGCCATAATGTTCTTTTATGTGTAATAGATTACAATATAGTATTGCTGACGGTAGCGTTAATATGTTATATTTTTTAAACAATGGTTTACAACTGTCTAACTGACTCGCTCCCGCCAACACTCTCAAGGCTCTTTTTTGTACAATGAAAATTTTTTTCATATGTGTAGAGGTACCCCAGTTTATTAGACCGTACGTCATTACACTATGAAATAATGCGTGGTATGCAGTAATGGCAGCATCTAAGTTTACTCGATTTTTTATTTGTCTAATTACATAAATTGTTCTTGATAATTTAATTGAAAGATTGTCAACATGTGCTTGCCAAGTTAGTTTGTTATCCAAGGTAAGGCCTAAAAATTTGACGGTTCCACAGATATTTTGTTTATTTGAAAATAGTAAAGTGGTAGTTTTATTTTGGTTTAAACAAAGCTTATTTGCCTGGAACCAATCTGAGGCTTGGTTGATAATGTTGGTTTGTAACTGATTGACTAGAGTTTCATCTTCTACGTGGTTTGCAAAGGTCGTATCGTCTGCAAATAAAGTCGTGAAAACTGGGATGGCATTAGGCAAATCGTTAACATAGATTAAAAATAATAACGGTCCCAATACACTTCCTTGTGGGACACCATGTTGAATTGAAGACATCTGGCTATACTGACCTTTGCAAAATACACATTGAGATCTGTCAGATAAGTAGGATGACATTAGTTTTAGAGTTACTCCCCTGCAACCGTAATACTCCAGTTTATCGAGTAAAATGCTTTTTGAGACACAGTCGAACGCCTTGCTTAAATCAAGAAATAGTGCAAAGGAAGATTTTTTGTTTTCCAATGATTCTGTTATATAATTAATGAGATTCAGCACGGCTCCCGACGTGTCCCTTCCTTTTCTGAACCCAAACTGTCTGTCCGTAAAAATATGGTTGGTTTCAAAGAAATTTAGAATTCGAACTGCAATAATTTTTTCTATAATTTTGGCCAAAATAGGGAGAAGCGCAATGGGTCTATAATTTGATCTATCATCAATTTCACCCGATTTATATAAAGGTATAATTTTGGCTTGTTTCAATTTATTAGGAAATATGCCCGTCTTTAATATCATGTTTGCAATATAAGCTATCGGGGCAGATAAACATAAAACATTTTCTTTGTACATGCAAACCGATTGATTATATAGGTCTAATGATTTTGACTTTTTTAATGCCTTTATAATATCTTCTACCTCGGATTCCTCAACAGCAAATAAGAATAGTGATTGTTCATTATTTATTGGTAATTTCTTTAGATAAACACTGTGTGAGTACTTTGATGGGGGAATATTTGATAATAAATCGTCGGCTACATGCACAAAGTAGTCGTTGTGAGATTCTGGGGAAATCACACTTACCACTCCATTGCTATTGATATTGTTTACACCTTTTTTTATTATTCTCCATATTGTTCTTTGTTTATTATCAGACTCCAAGATTTCTTTACTGATTTTTTCTTTTTTTAATTTTAAGATTTTTTGTTCGTATTCGTATTTTTTTTGTTTAAATTCAGCCGATAGAAGATCATTATTTTGCAAGTTCAATTTCAAAATGTTTCCAAGACGATTTATTTCTTCCCTGGCCAAAACTATTTCCGGATTGGTAAATATAGAGGCATTTTTACGTTTGTTATTTGTATTAATTTTAATGGGAGGAAAAGATAAATCGTGATAATATGTAAAAACTTTATAAAAAGCATTAACTGCGCAGGTTGGGTCAGACTCTCTATATAATTCTACCCAATCTTCCGTTAAGAGGTAATTTGAAAATTTGATTCTATTTCTAGAACTTTTATTTGGTACGGTTTTGTAAACAGAGGTCTCCCGTTTTTGAATAGTGTTAAATTTAATTATTTGAGATTTATGATCAGATATGTGAAATTCAGCCACAGTTGCAAGTTGTGTTTCAAAATTTGTGAAGATGTTGTCGATACACGACTTGGAATTTTTTTGTTCTCTAGTAAAGTCGGTGATATTTTTTTGTAATCCAAAAGAATGGAATATGTTAGTAATTTCGATGCTTTCCTTAGATTTAACTGCAAAATTTATATTAAAATCGCCACCAAACACTAGCTTACTATTTTTAAAATATTTAGATATTAAGTCAAGAGCATGAGAAAGTTTATTTTTAAAGATATCGATATTACCACATGGTGAACGATATAAAGCCACCGCAACACAGTTCAAATCAGCAAGTTTAATGCCAGTGCATTCAAAATGTTTTTCACTGTTAAGTTCACTAATGAAATTTATTGATGTAAAAACGTGATCAGATCTAGTAAAAATGCATACTCCTCCACATTCACTCTCCAATCGGCAGTAACAAGAAGCTAGATTGTAATTATTTGGTGTATATAAATGTTTTTCTCCATCCTTAAGCCAATGTTCACTAATCATCACCACGTCAAAATTTTGTTCAGTTAAGATGGATTCAAGATAATTGTGTTTGTTTCTAATACACTGAATATTTGCATGCAAAATAGTAATATTACTGGTGTTTTTATTACAAAAGAGAGGCACTGAATGTTTGTCAATGATAGAAGATACTTGCTCTTCTGGGCACGTCGATCGTATTAAAAATTTCGTTTTGGCGAGTAGTATTTGCCATGGCTTTCCCTGGATTGTTGTAGGCGTATTAGATGTTGGGAGGAGACAAATGATTTGTAGGTTGCAAGGTCCGCCGATGCAGTAGAAGATCCTATGCCATACGCTTCAAAGTACTTCATGTATAATTGTTTTAGCGACTCCACGTCTACAGGAAGGCCCTCAGAAGCTAAAAATACCCTTAGAGAAGCATTTGTGAAGCCCTCGTGACAAACTGATTGCGGTTGTTCATGTAGATAGGATATGTACAACCTGACGGCATTCATTATTGCTGGTTCCCGCAGACGAGCCAAAAGGTACCGGCCTTCATCGGTGGCAGATTGCATTGTCAGTTTCACCCTTGGCGGAGTCATTGCATCTACTGTGAGATTTGTTTTCTGGATGCCTGCACTCACAAATTTTATGGGTTGATTTTCATTAAAGGTGTGTTGTTTGCCAGCTGCTATAGCCTCCCCATCAGAATGAAGCCTTAGAATCTTCTCTTGAGTAGTGAATTCTTTAGTTATCTTATTCTTCACTTTGTCCAGCTGCGTTTCATTTCCTTCGTTAGGATTTTCCTCAAGATGGCATTTTCTTTCTACTGACCACTTTACCGATACACCAGCAGGCCAGAACTGCTCTTCTGCTAATCGAGCGGCAGACTTTCTGTTTATGGTGCCGATCTTGTATGTTATCTCCGCTGCATTTTCTGATTGTTTTAATAGGGGGTAGCATCTTATAAAGTCCGACACTCGCAACTTTTCTTTAATATAATGTACTACGTGATTGCTGTTATAGTACGATGGAAGGTTTCTCACAATCACATAGTGCCATTTACTTTTATCTACTTTTCCATCTTGAGTAGGTAATGTTAAATTAGACAATGGTTTTGGGCCACTCAAACTAGGAGATAGTTCTGTTGTTTGGGTGCCAACTGACATACAAGACTTTGATGTTTGAATTGGAGTCGGTTGTGAAGTTGAAGAAGCAACACCTGGAGATTTTAGGGTTTTCAGTCTTGTTTGGAACTCCGCCATGGAGTCTGATATTTTTGTTATCTTATGTTGTATCCCTTCTATGTTTTTCCTAATTTCACTTGAAGATGGATCGTGTACCTGTATTTTGATTTGGTCTTCATTGCTGTTGAAGAAGACTTGATTTAAAATTATATAACTGTTATGTACATATAAGCATATCTATTGCTATCTCTTAAATTAATTTTTGTTATAGAATAATCACAATACTGCACCTATATTTTACATTTTATTTTTTGTAGATTCACCCGAAAATGAGCTTCAAAGGGTTTACTATTTCATTTTTTCTGATATCATTTTTCTATAGTAAAGCTTCTTCTTTTGCTGCTTTTGGACGAACAGATTCATTGTTTGTGGGCTCTACAACTCTATCCTATGATAAATCAGAAAAACAGGTAAGCTTTGACAATTTTATATTATATCATAAAAAATAACATATTTTTCAATAGGGTGAATTAGTAGAAGATACCGTACCAGAAATGTATGAAATGCATGTGCAATCAGACATAAGTAATCGCTTTGCACACACCACCATTTTATGTAAAGTGAAGAACCTTGCTAATAAAGCCCAAGAAACAACTTTTTCTGTGAACTTGCCAGAAACAGCATTTATTTCTGGTCTTGTCATGGTAGTCAATGAAACAAGTTATATTGCGTATGTGAAAGAAAAAGAAGAGACAAAACGAGATTATGATCAGGTATGATAACTTTTATATATCGGTAACGCTCAGTTAGTTAAACCTCTTGCGACGGTGACCTCAATCGCAAGCACTGCATGCACGTTTGGATTAACTAGAGAGCAGATTTATAGCTTTTATGCTCTTTGTGAAGGTTAATAGCAGTTCCGAACTTTTAATAATGTCACTAACTAGAATATTTAATTATTTGATAAATATTTTTAAATTTTTTGCAGTTTTACGCATATTTAATTTTATATCCATATTTAACGCGTTTTTCCTTCTTTTAAGTATCCTGTTTTACATATGTATTACGAAAGCTGTACTTAATTAACCTGTGTTTATGCTTATTTCCACTGTTTTATGCATATTTAGAATAGTTCGCATATTTAATGCCTTTTTAAAAATAGTTTCGTATCCTTTAAAAAATCGAGCAAAACTCTATATGCCCATGCTTCAGCGATCATAAATCAGTTCGTCAAAACAAATAATAAAGGCTTGATTAACCTCAACACCGCGACTTGTCACATTAAAATTAAAAATACTAATGCAACAGTCTTACTGCAATTGTCGTCGAATACGTACGTGCTGTGTTAATTTATATTTTAAAAATGCCTAAATCTAAAAGAACACCAGATGAGTGGATTGGGGTTTCTCCGAACTCAAAAGTGAACACAGTAAAATATTTTGTAGAGCTTGCGTAGAAACTGTAACTTCCTTACTGTTGCAAAAGACATTAGTAATTAAAAGCTGTATTTTTTTTGTTCAAACGACAAGAAGTACAATGTGAAAACAGCTTTGCACATAAAACAAAAAAGAAAATTTCAAGCGTAAAAAACAAACAACAGACTGTAGGATGATGGTTCAACTCAACATACCTCTAAAACAGCTACAGAATAGTCCATTTAAAATGTTTTTACAAAACACATTGCAGCAGGAATATCCAAGCCGAAAGTACTCTTCACAAAAATTACGTTGCATCGGTATATCGAAAAGTTTACAATCATATTAAACAAAAAATCGGAACTGACGCTGTTGGTAAAACGAGGAACATCTGCGAAAGATGTGTGGCAAGTTTAATTCTTTTAAATAAAGATATTCCTGCTGTATATGAATTATGGAACGTGGAATTTACAAAACTAAAATCTAGTATAAAGAAATGGGACTGTGTAAATGAACATATCATACAAGTTGAAATGAGTATTAAGGGTTTTGATATTGTTATTGTAGCCGCCTACTCTCCCGGTGTCGGTCGGTTTGCGCTCGACCGATTTGCGCTCCCACCTGAAATCGACCAGCTTGCGCTCTGCGATTTTTATTAACCTACCCTATAATCTCCGATCGACCGACTTGCGCTCTCTTGAAATATAACTTCAAATATTTTGAAATTATCGAGATTATTGTAAGATAGAAGAAATATTTCTGTGGTTTGTTACATACAAGGGGTATCACAGGTGTGTTAAAAAAATTTTTTTTTTGGTATTTGAAAGCTTCTTCACAATACATATAACGTTTTGAAACTATCAAGATGTAAAATCAAAAAGTCGTATTTAATGATCTACGAGATCTCAATAATTTGAAAAAATCTGCTTTTAAAAAAATAACAAAACATCAAATGACAAAATGTGATATCTGACAAAATATAACAGATGATCTTCCCTTCACACTTTCCTCCAGACTTAGGACTGGCAAAGTTTATATGTAATATAAACTTTGGTGTGTTTAAAAGATTTTTTTTTGTTTTTTGTTTTTTTATACTTTTATGTTTTTTTTTTGGTTTTGTTTCCAACTTTTTTTATAGTTATTCCAACTTCTGAATATAAGCTAAGGTCTTTAAACACAATCGTAGGTCTCCTGTATCTTTATATTTGTTCAAGGTTTTTGATATTCTTTCATCCAGATTAATATAAGTCTTCTTGCTCCGTTTTCCTTGTAAATGTAAAGTGGTTCGGTCATAAATGTGATCAGAATACTCTGCTTCTTTGAGTAAACACTTTACTAATCGGAACACATGGGAATGTGGTCTTATCAATTTATTTAATCTATTATTCCATCCCTCTAAGGCGTTGTTACTCCGATGTCTTTGCTGATGGCAATTCCATATTTCTTTGGTAATGTTTTTGTTGTCTAACCATTGATCAACAAAGTAATCATAGAACTCCGTCATTTTTTCTGAAACTGGAGAGGTTTCTTGGATGCACATCCACCCATCATCGATATCTTCGATAGGCAGATATGCTAACGCAGCGCACATTCTTATATGTAGTCGTATATCTTCATTGTTCGTATATTCAGGAACAAGTCCAATAGTTTGTATATTTCTCCATAAACATTGATTATAGTGGAAGTTACATCCAGAAATTTGAGCTTTTGGAAAATTATATTTTATTGCACTTATCATTGCTTGCTCAAAATCCAATTTTACGAATGATGGTTCCCAATTCGGGATTTTTTCTTTAACTGATGATAACAATATGTCGTATGTCTCCTTGGTTTTGTTAGGAAGTAATGCAAATAGCACTGGAATTGTGTTTGTCTCATCTGGTGTACTACCAATATCGATATGGATAGTATATATTTGACTAAGTTTCTTACTGCAGCTTTTGAATGTCCCATCCATAAATACGGTGCCCTTGCTATGAGCTAGAATCTCCCTAGCTTTGTTGCTGGCAAACACCAAGATTCTATCCCCCAAAGGAGTGTTCTCATCAATAAATAGAAATTTCGTTTCGTCTCTCATAGTTATAATTTCTTCTGGAAACAAAATATCTGATGCTGTAGTAGGATCTCTCTGTAAACCATGTGCACGTTTTCTACAATCATTCGAAGTACTTTTCACTGAAGAAAATGTTGGTATTTCTGTCACTAAATCCAGTCCTTGATTATATAATTTTTCAAATTCATCCTGATATATTAATAACGTAGAGAACTATAAGAAGGTGAGAACTGTACTCGACCAGAATAACGTTGCTCATCACACGTTTAGCTTAAAGCAAGAAAAATGTTACGGAATCGTTATTAAAAACCTTTATCACAAAACTGACTTGAAAGATATAAAGAACGCATTAATTGAAAAAGGTCACAAACCCATAAATATTACAGGCTGTAAAAGCAGAGAATCGAAAACAAATAGAAATTTATTCTTTGTTGATCTTGAACCGCAAGAAAACAACAAAGAAATCTTCAATGTACAGTATCTTTTAAATGCCAAAGTAATAATTGAACCACCACACATAAAAAAAGTATAGTTCAATGCAAGCGGTGCCAATGCTATGGGCACACACGTAACTTTTGCACACGACCTTATAGATGTGTCAAATGCGGAGCAAATCACGACACTAAAGATTGCAAAAAAAATAAAGAAACAGCACCAGTATGTGCCCTTTGTAAAGGTAACCATCCTGCAAATTACAAAGGGTGCCAAGTCTACAAAGAAATATTAGAAAGACGCAAACCCAACATCCCAACTACACAAGGACAACAGCAGAAAACGGTACCACCACTAACAGAGTTTCCCCCACTACAGCAAAAACACCAACAAATACCAACAATACAACATCAAAGCCTAACGCCGTGGGTGCAGGATACAGGTATTTCAATGAACAAAACTGTGCAACCGGGAGCACCTTTATAATCACATCCATATCTTAACCAAACACACAACATGCAATTCATGCAAGATACAATCATAAGTCAAAATAAAATCATAATAGACCTTATGAACGAGGCCAGAGAAATGAGACAGGTAATCCAAAACCTATCTAAAGAAATTACACTGTTAAGAGAAAAAATCACCAGTAATGGACCAGTATAAAATTGCTACGTGGAACTCTAACGGCTTGACGCAACGTCGTCAGGAAGTAGAAGTATTCTTAAGCACAAACCAAATAGATATACTACTAATTTCTGAAGCACATTTCACTGACCGTACATATTTCAAAATTCCGGGATTTAGGATCTACGACACAAAGCATCCAAGTGGGAATGCTAGGGGAGGCACTGCAATACTTATTAAACAAAACATAAAACATTATGAAGCAACTAAATATGAAACGGACTACCTGCAAGCAACTACAGTGATGGTAACGGACTGGAGAGGTCCTCTGGCTGTGTCGGCAGTGTACTGCCCTCCAAGATATAGACCAAATAAAGATGGGTTCATTGCGTATTTCCAAACACTAGGAACAAGGTTTATTTCTGGCGGGGATTTTAACGCAAAGCATTACCAGTGGGGCTCCCGATTGTGCACCCCTAGAGGCAGAATTCTGCAAACTGTTACAGCCGAAAGACACTACAATACCATATCAACAGGCAAACCTACCTACTGGCCGTCCGACCAGCAAAAAAATACCCGTTTGCATAGATATATTTATTACCAATGGTATCGCCAATACAAATATGATGGTGGATGAAAATTTTGACTTATGTTACGATCACTCGCCAGTTATCCTAACCCTGAGCTCATCTATTATACCAAAAACAAAAGCTCCGCAATTACATACACACCTTACCAATTGGGATGAGTTTAGAGAGACATTAGATAAGAACCTTTCTTTAAATGTTTCTTTAAAAAGCAACGAGGATATCGAAAATGCTGTTGAAACCCTAACTACTACCATACAAAACACGGCCTGGAATGCTACACCAACAGCACAAGCGCAACCAACCAAACGTTATCTTCCGGATCTGATCATGGATAAAATTGCTGATAAAAGAAGATTACGCAAGATATGGCAAACTAGACGCTACCCAGAAGAAAAACGTAGGTATAACAACGCCTGTAGAGAATTAAAGATATTAATCAGCGATTACAAAAATGAACCCTTTATGCGCTACCTTGAAGGTCTCACTGCAACGGAGGCTACTGACTATTCCTTGTGGAAGGCCACCAAACGCCTCAAACAACCTCAACAAACAATTCCTCCGATCCGCAGGAACGATGGAAGCTGGGCCAAGAGTGACTCTGAAAAGGCAGAGGTTTTTGCAGAGCACCTAGGTAAAGTTTTCCAACCAGATGAAGCTATCTCAGCAATAGAACGGGACGAAATACAAAACCTCTTGGATGTACCCCTACAATTATCCTTGCCGATTAAATACCTCTCATATAACGAGGTCAGGAAAATGATTGAAGGCCTGAAAGACAAAAAATCACCTGGGTATGATTTGATTACGGGACGTGTCCTAAAGGAGCTACCAAATAAAGGGACCAGGCTGATAACACACATTTTTAACGCCATACTAAGAACTGGCTACTTCCCTGCACAATGGAAGATAGCCAAGATTATCCTAATCTTAAAACCAGGAAAACCAGCCTACGAAGTAACATCATACAGACCGATCAGTCTCTTGCCTATTTTAAGTAAATTATTCGAGAAGCTCTTAATGAAACGTCTAATGCCCATACTACACGAAAGAAAAATAATACCGGAACATCAGTTCGGGTTTAGAAAGCAGCATTCGACAATCGAACAGGTACATCGTGTGGTACATTACATAACTGCAGAGTTCGAAGCAAAACAATACTGCCCTGCTATCTTTATCGATGTAAGTCAAGCATTTGATAAAGTATGGCACGAGGGACTTCTTTTGAAACTAAAGCATTGCCTACCGGATACGTTTTATGTTATATTAAAATCATATCTACAAGAAAGATATTTCCTAGTCAAACACGAAGAAGAGATGACAAAACTGGCAGAGATAAAAGCGGGAGTTCCCCAAGGAAGCGTCATGGGACCCCTATTATATTTTATATTTACAGCTGACCTGCCCACTGACAACAATGCTATGTTTGCCACATTTGCCGATGATACGGCTATTTTAACCACCGATGAAAACCCAGTTAGGGCAGTACAAAAACTGCAAAACAGTTTGGATCATGCACAAGAATGGTTTAATAAATGGCACATAAAATTAAACGAAACTAAGTCTGTATATGTTCCGTTTACAAAGAGAAGAGGCATATGTCCCCCTATTGCACTAAATGGAAAGGAAATACTACCATCTGACAGTGCTAAGTACTTGGGTATTCATATAGATAAGACTCTTACATGGCGAACTCATATCTGGAAAAAGCGACTACAACTGAATTTGAAATTTAAAAGCTACTACTGGCTGCTAGGCAGAAACTCCCAGCTTAGCCTGGACAACAAATTGTTAATATATAAAGTGATCTTTAAACCCGTTTGGCTCTACGGAATCCAAATATGGGGGACAGCGTCAAATTCGAACATATCCATTCTAGAGAGATTCCAATCAAAGATATTACGGACCATCACCAACGCTCCACAGTTTATTACCAACGCTGAAATAAACATCGACCTTAAAATGAATACAATAAAAAGTGAAATAGTGCGCGTAAGTGAAAAATACTTAGAGAAATTACAAATGCATCCGAATAGTCTAGCATTAAATCTACTTGACAATAGTGAGGACAATCGCAGACTTAACAGATATTATACCCTAGATTTACCATATAGATTTAATTAGCAATATACTTAACACTGTTAGACAGCGAACACATAATACCAAACTTCCTTCATTCTGTTATGGAAGATCTATTTTATATGTAATAGTTTAAGGCAAGCATTTCTATTGATTTAGTTAAGCAATTGAAAGTGTCATCACTGGATGATTACTTTGCATGTAATTTTTTCATCTAAAGAATTTACTTAATGCTAAGTAGCAGGATTGTAAATAGTTAGTCGTTGACAATAAAAAAAAAATCCTGATATATTTTTGACATCGGCAAACAATCATCGTCTTCCCTAGCTCTCTTTTTAGCATTGAACATACACTGCTTCACTTCCGTTGCTGCAACACTAGGCTTACATAGATGATCGGCTTCTCTAATTATTTTGTTGTTCTCCATAATGAGGTTGCCTCGACACTTTTCAGTTTTTTCTTTCATACAACTCCAAAAAACCGACCCATCCTTATTTGTCTTTTTCATACGAAAACTATAACCTTTATACAAAATACACGGTTTTCCTTTTGATGTAGCAATTATTTGAATATCCATTTCACTTTATTTTCCGAAAACAAAACGAATATCACTAATCAGTAATCACAGTTCTTAACACAGTTTCAGAACAGAATGAAAATGAAGGACCTATGCACCTATATATAAAGCCAGTGTCAATACAGGAATTTGTAGACAAGATCATTAACGGAGGGATGTAATTAGCAGGGGAAAGTTTAAAATCCATGATACTATTTAGATAACAAACGAAAATATTTTAATTCCTATTAACAACTTAACGACCGTAAACACCTTAAATACAATAGCCTCACATTGGCATTGTCTTAAAATCTACCTGCAAGAAAATACAGTATGTAATGTAGTCTATTGTATTTGAAGGGTTCGCAGATAAGCCTATTAAAGTATTTAACACACCTTTGGTACCCCTTGTATGTACCAAACCACAGAAATATTTCTTCTATTTTACAATAATCTCGATAATTTCAAAATATGTAGTTGAAGTTATATTTCAAGAGAGCGCAAGTCGGTCGATCGGAGATTATAGGGTAGGTTAATAAAAATCGCAGAGCGCAAGCTGGTCGATTTCAGGTGGGAGCGCAAATCTGTCGAGCGCAAATCGGGATATGTCGTCAGCTGCAGAATTGCCTAAAACAAACAGTGACACAATTACAAGGTCTTTAAATGACAGTTTTATAATTTTATCTTCCAAATGCCGTACTTCGGACAAAATTTTGCTGATGATTTCGGACGCCGCTGTATACATGCTTAAGGCTGGTAAACATTAGAATAGCTATTTATGCAACAAGTGCTAAAATTTGAAGTTTATGCACGAGACATGAAAATTATGAAACGAAGCCTTCGGCTTCGTTTCATAACATGTCTCGTGCATAAACGTCTTTTAGCACGCGTTGCATACAATATTTTATCTACGACCTTAATTTTACTGTGATTAATCCATAAATATCGATTTAACAAAGGTTTGCATCTACGACACTTATAATTTATGTCATAATAAACAGTAGGCCTTGGCGCGCGGGCGAATGTTTGCTCAGCCAGTACTGTCAAGGTCAGTTACGAAAGGTTATTCGTAATACTACCGATTTGATTGTATTTATTACATAACGCTTTAATTATTTTAGAAAAACTTTACCTGTAACGCAAGAAGTAACTAGAATAACTTTACAACTTCACTTCCAGTTCGAAATTGTAGTTTTATAACTTCACTTCACTTTATACCACAGATGCGCTTAAAGTAAACAGCTGATTTCTTTAACCACGCTAAACTATAAAACGTCACTTTTAGTGATACAAGCTAGCGCTAATAGTAGGCCTTTTAGCGCTAGCTTGTTTCACTAAAAGTCACGTTTTATAGTTTAGCGTGGTTAAAGAAATCAGCTGTTTACTTTAAGCGCATATGTGGTATAAAGTGAAGTGAGCTTATAAAACTACAATTTCGAACTGGAAGTGAAGGTGTAAAGTTACTCTAGTTACTTCTTGCGTTACAGGTGAAGTGTTTTTAAAATAATGAAAGTGTTATGTAATGAATACAATCAGATCGGTAAAGTGCCTTTTATGTGACAAATATTTGTTTAATGTTTATTTCCCAAATCAAAGCATTTTATTTTTAACAAAGTTTTTCTATTATGAAATAAAACACTTTGTTAAAAATATTTGTTTTTCCATAGCAGTCTTTGTTGAAAGTAAAATTCTTTGATATGAGACCATAAAAGAAAATGTGAGAGATCAAAGTTGGCCGAGGATTTTCAAATTTGGTATAGGAGCCTAGATGTTGATTCTAAACAACTTCTCTTAATAACTTTTTGTCGTATGAGCTATATAAAAAGCACGCTACTCTACAGTAAAATAGGTTTTTTGAAAATTTTCAAGGCATACTTCACTTTTGAAAACTGAAATGCTGTTAGAAATTCGCCTTTAACCAAGCAGGGCTGAACCCCAAAAAATGAAAATTTTTACAAGAGTCGTTTCACCTATCCTGGGACACACTGTATATACAGGGTGATTTCCTTTTACCAGGATATAAAGCTAAAAAAACTTTTGCGAAATAAAAAAAACTAACGGAGGTACAAGGTGTTAAAGTTTCAAATTAACAACTAAAATTACTTAACGAAAATTAAACTAAACTTAATCTAACTTAAATGATATGTTCAAAATTATCAGCATTTGCTTCTACACACACAATCCTCGTATAAGAGCGATGCGGCAGCAGCATTTTGACGACACTCCCAGTAAATAATAAGCATATTCACTCCTTCATTATTTTCATAAACATGAGTCATTATTGTAGCCATAACATTAAGAAAATTACAATGGAAAACTAGTTGACAGGTCATTGCTTGACAACAGAGATAAACTAAAATAAAATTGTCCAGCCGCCTTTGCGCTAAAGTTTAGTTTTTAATTTGAAACTTTAACACCCTATACCTCGTAAATAAAAAAAATGCTTATTTTTTAGCTTTATTTCCTGGTAAACGGAAAGAATCAACTTAAAAATCACCCTGTATATATATATATATATATATATATAAAACAAGACGTTTAGGCACCAAATTCAGGTATATATGAACGTAGTGACGCCCGTATATAAGTTGTGGCACCAATTCGAGGTGCCACTACGTTTTCGGTCGTATTTAGGGGCTAGACCGTCGGATTATCTCAAATACGAAATATGAAGAAGGTGCCATTTGAACCATATATGTATAAAAATGCAGTTTTAGTTGAACCATATAATCTGTAGTGGGCGCTTTCATCAAAAAAGTATAACAAGCCTAAGTGACTCCATGGAGCCAGTACGGAGCTTCACACATGACGAACCAGTGAACTACATTGGAAAGCGCACACTGGCGGCGCAAGTCGTCGAATTGCGAACCAGTCCGTTAGAACAGCTCCTCCGCTGCAGAAGGAACTCCTTTCCTTTTCTAACATTAGCGTTCTTACGGCAGTTGTGCGTTGCCTAGGTAATTTGTCAGTGAAATTCACCTAATTACTTGTATAATTTTAAAATGGTTCAGCACTGTTGTGCCTATGGCTGTACCAATGTATGGAAGCCAGGGAAAACCATCAAATTCCACAAATAAGTAAGGAATATCGACTATATAAGAACTAATACGAAGTAAAGGTTTTAATAAATTCCGCAGGCAGATTAATTTATTTCTTGAAACGCGCATCTTTTTATACAATCATTTATTGTTTTCATTTAATTTTTGTTTCTAGGCAGAGGTACAAAAATGTTGTTGTATTAAAATATCTACCTTAATAGTTTTTAAATTGTGTAATTATATAATTTGTATGTAAGCAAATCGAAAAGTTTTTTGCCGTCGTTACTCTTTTAAGATTGTTATTATTAGTACACTTACGTTGGCAAATATACAACATAAAAAAGTAGCAACTATGGAGATATTTTACAAAAAAATATGCACATTTTACGGAAATATGCAAAAAGGGTAGTAATGAAGTAATAGGAAGAGCATATAAAATCACTGCTTTTAATTGAAAAATAATAATTACGTTTATGAATTAGTTATATAACCAGCAAATGACTAAATACGTTTCAAAGTTTACAATTAAGATCGCGTGCCTCTTAGCCGAGTACACGTATTTGTAAATGAAGAAAATTCTTTCCCCATTTTTCAAGTTCATCAAAAGGCTTGATTCTATATTTTGTAAAATGTAAACAATTCATGCTTTGATCACTTCTTTCCCATCTTAGGCATAGCTACAGATTGAGAAAGAGCCCTTATTCTAGTTTCAGCATTTGCATGACCCTCTACTCCGAGAATTACGAGTCCTAAATTTAATAAGCTTAACCCGTTACCACCCAGCGCCAGCGTCCTATTTAGAGGACAATGTGCATAGCCATTTTTTAGGGCCAATTCGGGGTAGTTGATTGGTTCCGGGTATGTACCGGCTAAAAATAGATGCCCTACTTAGTTTTCAAATGTATACTTAGGTCGTAAAATGTTTGGCTTTCTCGGAATAATTTGGCGAACTTTTCGTTTTGCCCGCCAAACATTTCTCGATACGCTAAACAGTTATTTCGCGGTCTAAGTATACAAATAACTATTCATTGATAATGAAGAAATTAGATTAATAATAATAATAATAATAATAATTTTATTTGTTCCACTGTATAAAATTAATATAAACTTAGTAACATAAATTACGAATAAATATATGCGGAACAAAAAGGGGAGAGTTCAGTATCTTTAGAAGATACTGTTCTACCACTTCCCCGTATGAAATTGAAACGAGTACTTGCAAAGAGTAGTATGATAGAATAAAATAAATTAATTACAAAACCGTTAATATTAATTAAACAAAACATAGTTACAGTGTATGTGTAATACATAATGCAAAGCAATAAAACTGCGCTCGAAATAAACTTACATACTATCAGCTCCCAGACAATACAATTATAATAGACAAAATAAAATTAAAGAAATTGCGTAGTTCTAACCAACAATATAATAAAATAAAATATACACGAAAATACGTTAAGTTTGAGTAGAACATGGCAAAAAAAAATATAATCGTAGTATATTTACAACGCATGCAGTAAAATGGAATACCAAATAAACTTAATAACATCAGCTTGCAGACAATACAAGTATTATAGAAAATATAAATAAAATTTTAGGTACCTTGTTCCAACAACCTTCTTTTATATAAGAATTTGAATTTAGGCAACGATAATCTAAGAAATTCTACCGGCAACCTATTAAAGAACATGCAAATGTTGTATGAAAAACTTCGCTGAAAGATGGCTGTAGAGTGTAAAGGCGTAGTTAATACACCTCTGAAACGTAAGTTAAGATTATGTATGTCAGTGCGGTAGGTTATTTTACGACATTTCTTCGCTGCTGCATCGACAACCAACTAGCTTCTTTTAACGTATGTGTGATATGTTGGTACTTTGAAATACCATATATTAATCTTAAACAGTTATTTTGAACAACTTGTATTTTACGACGATCAACGGAATCAATATAATGCATATATAACGTATCACCGTAGTTAAATTGTGAAAGTACCAACGAATCGCACAGCATTATTTTAAGTTTTTTGTTCAGTATGTATCTATTTGAATAAATCATTTTAAGACTAGCATAAGCTTTGCCAATGACATTCTTAATGTGAGTTTTAAATTTTAAAGTGTAGTCAACCACAACTCCGAGATTTTTAGCCTCGTCTTTCAAAGGGAGGAGAGTATTATTTATATGAAGTTTTATATCATTAAGAGCAGAACACCGATCTTTTCGTCTACCAAAAAGAACAACATTAGTTTTGCTGGGATTAATAGATAAATTATGCTCATGACATTTTTGAACAAGGGACTGTATATCTTCATTGATTTGATACACCGCAGTCGGCAAACATTCTGGAGGAAACGATAAATATATTTGAGTATCATCTGCATATAACTGCACCCGACAGTATTTAAGCGAACTTTCTATTAAATAGCACGTGTATATAGTAAAAAGCAGTGGCCCCAGTATAGAGCCCTGTGGAACCCCCGAACTAATGTTAACTGCATCAGATAATTGATTATCAATCAATACTCTCTGTGGCGTTCCCTCAAATACGATCGAAATACACTTACAGCCGATAAATCAAGTCCAATAAAATGGAAAATGGATTCCAAAACAGCATGATCGATCGTATCAAATGCCTTACTGAAATCTAATAATATTAATACAGTAAGTTTGCCCTGGTCGATTGCCGTCACAATGTCATCCACCACGTTAATCAAAGCAGTTGCACAACTGTGATCAGACCTGAATCCAGATTGACACACGGGGAGAATATTATATTCGTCAATGTGTTTAGACAGTTGAGAAGCAATGATTTTTTCCATAATCTCTGAAATAACTGATAAAATACTGATTGGTCTCAGGTCTTTAAAATCGCAAGGTTGGCACTGTTTAGGCAAAGGGATAATTTTAGCTTGTTTCCAAATTTTTGGGTAAACTCCGGTGTTAAAGCAATAATTTATAATATGAGTAATAGCCGGTAACACATAGGGACAACAAAGTTTTAACATGTCAATGGAAATGTTATCAAGGCCACTAGCTTTAGTTTTAATGCTGTTAATGTAATTAAGAATTATTTTGTCAGTTACTTCTTTAAATTTAAACTTATTTATGAAATACGATTTGTAGTTGTTATTGTAGAAATTAATTAAATTGTCCTTGGCAGTAATGTTAATGAGGGATGTAGAGCTAATTAAATAACGATTAATTTTGTTAACGTCTTTAAGGTGATCTGGTAGAGAATGGGATTTTTCATTACTACGGACGTTAAGATTTTTAAGTTCTTGCCATACGAGCTTGTTATTACTGGAATTTCTAATTTTAAATTCTAAATACGCTTTTTTTTCTAAATGAATTGTCTTATTAGTCAAATTTCTTAAGCTTTTGTAATATTCCCAATGCTTCGGCAATCCTGTTTTCTTGTATTTTGCTGCAGCTTTATCACGCAGTGACATAAGTAATTTAAGGTTATTTGTAAGCCACGGAGCATACTTTTTCCGTGGTTTACAATTTTGAATGGGCGCATGCCAATTAAACAAATTCAAAATACACTTGTTGAGAAAATCTACTTTTTCATCGATATTATTCAATTCAACAACGTGATGAAACGGCGTTTGTTGTAAGTCAATAGTAAATTTCTCATAATCAATATTTTTTAAATTTCTAAACGAGAAAGACTTTTCGAGACTAACGCGCTTATTAGTTGTAATAGAACAGAAAATAAGTTCATGGCCCTTTACATTGTTAATTGTATTTGTACCGGTACTTTCTATAGCTAATTTGTCAGTGACAAAAATTAAATCAATTAAAGATACGCTGGTTTTAGTGATATGAATAGGAGAATTAATAACTTGTTTTAAATTTAAAGATTCGCATAATGACAGCAATCGTTTTGTTAATAAACTTTCAGTGTGAAATAAATTAACGTTAAAATCTCCAAGGCAAATTACAAAATCATGATTCAGTACAGCACTGGACAAGACCGCTTCTAAACAATTTTCGAATACATTAAAGTCAAATGTAGGAGGTCTATATATCACACCAATGCAATAAGAGACTTTTTCAACAGAAAATTTTATCCACAATTGCTCAATAGTCGTGTCTGATTGAACTACCGAACACAATTTGAGTGTGTTTTTTACATACAGTCCTACCCCTCCTCCTCTTGTAAGACGATCAAACCGATAAAACCTATAATTATCAATACCAATAAAATGATTGCTTACTTCCGCAGTTAACCACGTTTCAGATAGTGCAATGACATCATAATTATTGGATAATCGAAATCTTTAAAATCTGCATAATGAGCAGTTAATGAACAGATATTTAAATGAGCTATGAGTAAATTATTATTATGCATCACACAAAGTACTATTTACAAATATACGAAGAAACAAATATGAATCAGTTAACCTAAGCTGCCTAAGTAAATAAATGAATTGTAAACAGACTAATCTAATAAAACTATATTGCAAATTAATTAAGCCGAAATCAAACGTGTGGAATTGCAAGGCTGGTGCCCGATAACAATATCACTCACATAACTTTTCCAGATCCAACATACTTTGGCAAGTGTATTTCTTTCCCTCTTTGTAAATGTAGATAGACCCATCCTTTGACCACACACTTTTTGTTCCGAATTGCTCTACTGCACAGTTAAGAACTTCCAGACGGTTTCTTGTCAAGTCTTCTTTTATGGTGATTTTGCTACCTTTTAGTTTCCGTTTGTTCTGGAAAACAAGAGATCGTTGTCGGTAGCTGGTGAACTTTACAATGATACCGCGGGGTTTTTTCGAAGCAGGATTATGACGTCCCACGCGGTGAGGGCGATCTATATGGTCTTTAGTGAGCTCAATATCAAGTTTATCTTTAAAAATATTGAGAACAACTTCGTCAGTATTTTCATTGGCTTCTTCAGCGACACCAAAAACTCTTAAGTTGCACCGTCTTGTATACTGTTCTAGGTCATCGAGTTTTTTGCAGAGTTCTTGCTTTTCAGTCTTTAAAGCCATTGCACGAACTTCCAACGTTTTATACTTATCCAGCAGTGCATCAAATTTGGTTTCCAACGTTTTTGCAACAATTTCAGCAACTTTTGCTGCAAGGTCTTCCAAAAAAGTATCGCCAGCAACATGTTCTCGGACAGCTGATTTGGCAATTGCTTTTATATCGCACTGCTGATTCTGAGTAAACACCATTGTTATTTCGGGACCACCACTACGCACGTCTATTCACTAAGGAGGCTCATACTCGCAAAATCCTATAACCGATATGCATGAAATTCAAATCATTCGATACATTGCAAGTACATATGCTAATATTAGAATTGATACTCATGTAAAAAAGAAAACTGTGCAGCTGTTAGGTAAAAAATCGACAATTCGCCAAAAATTAAACAAAACCATCTGTTTTATCATGTGTGATATAATTTTTATCAAATAAATAATGCTAAACGACTGCTCATTGAAAATCCGACATTTGTTAGAATTAAAAGAAGTAGTTTTGCTGTGTGTAAAAATGAGCGCTATATTTTAAGATAAGCCACGCCAAACGGATTTGTAATTTTTATTTTCTTTGAAGTAATGCAATCATAATGAAAATAAAGTTACAATTTAATGTGTGGTTTTATTCCTTTTATGCTGCATCTTTTTCGAAATTTGAAAGCTGCTAATTTTACCATTAATTAGCCTGAATGCATTTCCTGCCCATTTAAAAGCGTGGGCGAGACAAGGAGCGCAGACCCTTCCGTAGCAGCGATGCTCTTTCAACAGTCAGGCTCGGTCGCTGCAGCATTGTGTGATCTTTCCAATGTTGGGAACTGGGAGGGAAATTCCCTTTTTAGAAGGATTTTTTACCTTAAAAGGGATAAAGGGATATTTTTTTATTTTGTGTATCAATATCAACAGCTATTTATAAAGAATAAATTAAATTCTGTGTTGTTGTTATTGCTGTCATGGAAACACTGGAGAGCAACAGAATATTATATTGTCCGCTTGAAAGCCACGATAAGCTCGCAATTATTTTAAAATGACCAATACTACTGCTGTGTTGACATGCTTCCGGCTTCTCACTGCTGATTAGTCTAAACTAGGATATATTATTATAACAAACCCATATATAAGGCGTCAAAACGAACATATACATAAGAAACATATATGGGTGCCAGTTGCTCATATTGTGTGCAAAACGTTTTGGGTGCAGAAACGTCGTTTTAGTTATTGGTGTCACATAGTGGTTTTTCGCGTATATATATATATATATAAAAAATACTGGTAATGTTTACATTTTACTTTACACAGGATGACAGCTTGTCCGAAAATCTATTTAGCCCATATTAGATATATTGAGTGATTTTTACTTAGTTAAAAAATGGCGTTTTTCGAAGTTGTGTAAATCCAAAAAGTACAATTTTTCGAAAATTAAGCAAAATTTTCATACGATTTTTTATTGTGTGTTAGTGTTAGCTAACTCAACAATCTCAAGGCCAGAAAACAACTTTTTTTCGTAAATATTGTCCCTATCTTGGCTATTAAATGCATGTTTTGTAATTATTTTAAAAAAAATGTAAAGTTTTACTGATAACGACAGTCACGTGACAGCTTTTGTTTGGCCCATTTGTAATCACTTTGCAACCACCTCTGGTCGTCAGTGTTTGATTTTCCAAGAAATTCAAAATTTTTTTTTCATTTGATGCCAGCTTTTTGGCGATCACTTTATTTATTATTTGTTTATAATAATTTTCTTACGTAGTGCACACTGTAGTTTGCGAATTTGAATTCGGCGCCGAAATGGCCTCACGCCGAGTTGGCTGGCGCCGAGATGGCTCAGCGCCGAGTTGTCCCGGCGCCGAGCTGGCCCCGCGCCGAGATGGCGGCGCCGAAGTGGCGGCGCTGAGATGACGGCGCCGAGATGTCCTAGACCCGTTAATTACAAATGGCAAAAACATTTTTATTAGGGCCCCTTTGAGTGTGCAGCATTTTAAGGAAGAATTTTGACTAGATGGGGGACATGGCGTAGTATTATTATGAGTACATTAAAGAGTTTGAGGAAACAGTACAGAATTTTCTACAGTATGAGTACTTTCACAGTTAGTAAAGACTTGTCTTGCGTTTTAAAAAATAGGTAGCTATGGCAGAAACTGGCTTCTATTAAATGTAGCTATAGCTTTGTTAGTCAGGTGTTAACGATGTTTCAGAACAGTAGAACTAGTTGAAAACAAAACACACGTGCTGTGCAGGGATCAATTGGGCGTATCGTAGCTTAAAAATTGGATGAAATGCTAATGAAAATACTGGATGTGAAGTGTTGTCTAATATAGCACGTGTATTACAAGGTGAATTTGTAGAGGAATTGAAAATCGATCCTTCAGTTATACCAAAGTTTAAATTTGCCCCAGTAACAAGTGTATATATAGAACTTAGTTTCTCCCATTTCAAAAATATATTGAGTGACCGACGACATAATTTTACGATGGATCACTTAGAGCAATACGTTGTAATATACTGTTTGAAGGAGCAAGGATACTTGTTTTATTAGAAATAAAATATTTTCTTCTTAGAATAAAGCTTTATTATGCTTTTTTAAGCGCTTATTTTTGTAACGTCAAAGGTAAAAAATATCGGTTTTTTACATTTTTCTCGTAAACGGCGAGTGTTATAGATGAAACAAAAGTTGTAGATTACGCAATTCTCTACAAAAATCGTTCAGATACTTTCTTTCCTACGAATCATAATTCATGAGATATCGCGATTCCAAAAGTTGGAAAAGTCGTATTGTACGTAATATGCACACATTTCCACACCATTTATGAGGGCATTTTTTTAACGTGGTTTACCCAGTAGGCATACTCCACGATCTATTGAATGAAAAAAAAGTACTATGGGTAATGATGAAAGTGTAAATGATTATTGTTGCCTTATGGAAAGTTTTATATTATTGATAATCTTTAAATTCTACTTCATATTCAGTATTACTGTCTTCATCTTCGTTTTCTTCGTTTAAGAAAATCCTGTACACTTATTTACTCTATCCTACTAAACCATCGTTTAATAGACTTGTATTGGCACATGAGCTTTTGCCGCGAAATCGTTTGCTGAAATGACTTTCTTTATTTGTGATATAGGCTCTTCTAATATAACTGAACTTTTCGGAGTAATAATTTTAATGATACCCATTATGTGGAGAGTGTTATGACCGTCTAAAGTACAGTATGGCTATTAATTTACAGTACTGAAACGGTATGCCTATTTTTGCTTAAACCTCTAACAATTGACGCTGTTATTTGGTATAAAAATTGACGTTTAGTTTTGGTTAGATGTACTAATATGCTTGCAAGTTTGTAAATATTGTTATCTACGGAAGAAAAAGTCTTTTTAGTTGAGCATTATTTTCGCTCATACGGTTTAGGTAGACAAAATGGTCCAAGCACTAAATTCTTCCTCGAACAATTTTCGGAGCATTTCAATAAACAGGCACCAAGTAATCCTATTGTACTTTTAATTTTTAATTTAATTTGCACTCAGCCAACAGCCGTTAGGCCAATTACAGGCGTCGCTGTGCAGTTATGAGGACTTCCAAACCCACTAACGACTGTCATGATGTTGTATGACCGCCGGGACCAACTTTTTTCCGTGATAGCCGTACCACGAGGCGCCGAGAGATGCAGCCGTGGAACTCCCATCCAAGTTCTGACCAGGGACAGCGTTGCTTAACTCTGCTGATCGAACGTGGACGCTTGTTCAAGCTACACAACTCGGGACCCCCACTGAACATTATAACCAAATTTAGAAGAACTGGAAGTGTTCTACACCAAGGAAAAGAGAAAAGAGAAAACTACAGAAGCGAAACGACAGATGCAACAGCCTCTATTTTCAAATATGGCCACAACTATGCAAAAACGATACGAACTGCTCGTCCAACGTAATGGAGAGCACTTAGAACACGTGCCAGTTTGTTGGGGGTAGGTTATAAGGTGAACGATGAAGAACTGCTACTCCCTCATATATTATAGTATCATTATAGGATGCCCACAAACCAGAAGAAGAAAAAATCTGTATAAGACGTTTTGATCCAAATCGTCTATGAAAAAAAAAACTGAGAGGCTCAATTGCAATCTTGATTTGAAAGATCTAGGCCGAACCGCAGCCACAATACAGTGACTGATAGTTGTACATATTAATTTCAAAAGTTCTAATTTACATCGTTTGTTTTTCAAATATCTTTCTCCAAAAAATAACTCAATGACTCCGGAATAACGCTGTTAATATTTTCAAACATTTGATTAGGCGGGAGGAAATTATTATTGTCCAACACTGTAGATTGAATATTCTCTCGAATGATTGCTGCAGCAGCTTTCAGTATTCTAAATCGTTCTTCTCTTTCATTATGTCTTTTAATGTCATACCAAGCTTTGGTAAGCATATCATGCTGATTGTCAATAAAACAAAAAAATGTTGAATTTCCTTTTTTTTTCAGTTATAATAATTTTGTTACCATACTTCAACTTTAATCTTGCCTTAATAGTTTTATTATCTATAGATGGATCTTTGCAAATATCTTTTAATTCTTGCAGTGTAAACTGACAATCATCATTATTTTTGTTCAAACTTTGTTTACCCATGAATTTGAAGTAAAAAGTGTAAAATGAACTGTAATCATGTAAACGCAAAAGTTCGCGCAATTAACCCACAAAAGCTGCGTAACGCGTGCTAGATAGGAAATTTATAAACAAGACTCGGCAGTTTGCGTCGAGTTTCTGTGTCATATTACAAATTAATGCAAGGAACACATGCAGTCAACTGCCAGTTCCATGTTTATAAACAAACACTGCAGTTTTACAAGTGCAGTGGGTCACATTACGAAGCACGCCGCGTACAAACAGTGCAAATTTGCTCTAGTGGGTCAAATAACAAATCAAGCGTTTAGAATTACGTTAGTTAAAACGCATATGATGTGTATTCATTGATAACAATTGACATAGACGAAAATTGTCTGTAAAGGGTTGGTTTGGCCTGGCCATCCCACGTTATCTCTTATAGCAACAACCATAAACTCCAGCTTTTGTCAAAGAACTAATCTGGTTCTGCAAACTATAAAAAAGTGCTAGTGAATTTTGGCTAGCCTTTTTTACAATTTTCAATATGTGCAGATATTGTTTCCATCGCCAAAGTAATGGAATTATCTTCAGGACGACCGATTTTACTACCCGCAGTGGGCCTCAGAAAGAAATTATAACAACTATTATGGTACTTAGCCTCAGCAGGAACTAAATCATAATGATAAACAATGCCTGCAATAACAGCTTTTGTTACATCATCAGAACGAGAGTCTGAGCTGCCTTCAGAACAGAATCCTTAAATGCAAGTGTAGCCACTATTTTACGTTGGACATTCTGCGCTTTTTTTTCAGTCTCTTCATTTGCTTCATCACCGCAAAATAAACAATTTTTTTTAAACAGAAAACTGCTCCACTTGCCCGCGCTCTAGTACGAGGTGGACTATTCGTATATGTACTGGCTTTTTCCATCTCGCGCTGTCCACATGGATTGTCACATATTGCTTGCCTTCTAAGTATTCCAGAAAACCATAATTTCTTTTAATACTTAAATTAATCAAAGTCTGCAATCTACGATCAACAACAACAGTTTCACTTTCATTCAAGGGTTGACTGCAAATGAAGCAAACTTGTGACATTTTTTCAAAATTATTTAACGGCACAAATTGAAATCGAAAATATTATCAAGGAACACGTCTGTTCACTGCGATGAAACTTTCAATACTAACAGTAGTTATTTCATTTACGTCCTCCAAAAACCAATAAATACATATTTTCACTTATATTGAACGTTTGGTGACGTATAAGGGCCGCGTATGGGTGCATGATAGTATTTTCAATGTTTAAAATCGCGATATCTCAAGAATGGTGATTCGTAGGGAAAAAGTATCTGACTAATTTTTGTAGAGAATTGCATGATCTACAACTTCTGTGTCACCTATTTTTACGATAACACTAACCGTTTAATAGAAAGATGCGAAAAAAACGATTTTTTTTTTAACTTTGACCTTCCATAAAATTTTTAGCAGAAGTAAAATCAGTGGGGACATTTGATATTTTATTTGTGAATGTGTATTTAACACGTATGCTAATTTTCAGCTCTATGCGAATTTTTCCGAACTTACAACTTTTTTTTGCCTATTTTGACTGGACTAAACAAGCACATCCATTAGTTGATGCAGCTCTTAAAAAATATGCTTTCAATAAGGCCAACTTGCTGTCTAAAAATAAATATTACAATCCAAACGATGAAAAGAAACAATCTATGAACAAAGAAACCAATCGTCCCCCTGAAACAAAGCTGAAGATTTCTCCCAGTTTTCTGCACAAAGATCATAATTACCAAGACGTAATTAAATATATCAAAAAGGCAACTTCGCAAACACTGCATACAGAGCTACAATGCTACGTATTATTTAACAGATATAAATAACTATAGGAAACTAACAAAATTCTATAATGATAATAAAAATCTACGTTATCACACGTTTCACAACCCCGATATCAGAAATATCTCGGTGGTTATAAGACACATGCTGCCCTCAATTAAGGAGGCTGAAATAGAAGAAGAATTGTTGCAGAACGAAATTCCAGTAATTCGAGTCACACGCTTACTAAATAAAAAAAAACGTCCCATGCCTCTCTATACAGTAGAACTTGAATCTAGCGATGAAGGTAGAGAATTAAATTTCCTATTGCAAAAAATTTACCTTTTTTCACGACTTATCGTTACAAAAGTGGAACTTTCAATGCGACTTTTCATTAAAAAAAGACGACTTTCGCGATCACTATACAAAAATAGTTATTTAGACCACAAGTGTTAGAAGTAAGATTTTTTAAAATTTCAGTAAATATTCAAATCCAAGCCTATTTTGTATCGAATTTTATTTGCTTTTATTTTAGTCAAGTGCGTTGGTCACTTCTGGTAACTAAGGAAACGTCTATTTAAAATAGTTCATTCCTAAATTAAAAGCAAAGTGTCACTTTTTTCACTGAGTGACAGAAAGTGGCACATCACGCACTTAAAAATAGTTATTAAGACCACATATGTTAGAAGTAACACGGGTTGACCTTAAGATTTTTAAAAATTTCATTAAATATTCAAATCCAAGCCTATTTTGTATAGAGTTTTATTTGACTTAATTTTAGTCAAGTGTGTTGGTTAGTTCTGGTAACTAGGGAAACGTCTATTTAAAATTGTTCATTCCTAAATTAAGAGCAAAGTGAAAAAAGTGGAACATCACGTACTAAAAAATAGTTATGTAGACCACATGTGTTAGAAGTAACACGGGTTGACTATAAGATTTTGAAAAATTTTATTAAATATTCAAATCCAAGTCTACTTTGTATAGAGTTTTATTTGCCGTAATTTTAGTCAAGTGCATTGGTTAGTTCTGGTAACTAGGGAAACTTCTACTTAAAAGTGTTCATTCCTAAATTAAGAACAAAGTGTCACTTTTGTTCACTGAGTGAAAAAAAGTGGCACTTCACGCACTGAAATTAATTTAAAAAAGCCTACTTTTTTAAATGAAATTTAAATATATTTATTTAGACCACACGTGTTAGAAGTAACACGGGTTGACTAGAAGATTTTAAAAAATTTCATGAAATAGTCAAATCCAAACTTATTTTGTATAGTTTTATTTGCCTTAATTTTAGTCAGGTGCGGTGGTGAGTTCTGGTAGCTAGAGAAACGTCTATTTAAAAGTGTTCATTCCTAAATTAAAAGCAAAGTGTCACTTTTTTCACCAAGTGAAAGAAAGTGGATTTTTTTAAATTTCATTAAATATTCAAATTCAAGCCTATTTTGTATAGTTTTATTTGCCTTAATTTTAGTCAAGTGCGTTGGTCAGTTCTGCTAACTAGGGAAACGTCTATTTAAAAGTGTTCATTCCTAAATTATAAGCAAAGTGTCACTTTTTTTCACTGAGTAAAAAAAATTTACACTTCACGCACTGAAATTAATTAATAAAAGCTTACTTTTTTAAATGAAAATTAAAAATAGTTATTTAGACCACACGTGTTAGAAATAACGCGAGTTGACTAAGATTTTTTAAAATTTCATTAAATATTCAAATCCAAGCCTATTTTGTATAGAATTTTATTTGCCTTTATTTTAGTCAAGTGGGTTGGTCAGTTCTGGTAACTAAGGAAACGTCTATTTAAAATAGTTCATTCCTAAATTAAAAGCAAAGTGTCACTTTTTTTCACCGAGTGAAAGAAAGTGGCACTTTGCTTTTAATTTGTTCCCGTCAATTTTCGCCTTACTGTATTTTCGAGATTTTGGTTACCAATAATTTCCGATTTATTATATGTTCGATGCTTTTCGAATTGCGTTTGGGCACTGCACATTCTTGATACGCAGCCTTGGCTCATTGTTGAGCGCTCGCGATGCGAAATTGGGTCATCTTGTTCCGGCATTCGATCGAATAAGGTCGCGGAAGTTTTGGCGCTGGTCGACGTCGCCATTCTGGAGAAGGTGCTTATGGTTGTCTAGGCACTTCTCACCCTTCAGTTAGGGGATTTGTACGCGTCTCGACATTTCTCCGTATGTGAATTTGGAGATTCTGCTAGGTGCAGACCTTTTTTGACGTCAAAATTTCCGAGCGAACCATTTGGGGAAACTTATTGTAAGTAGGACCGTTTTCAGCCCCTCTTCGAGTGCCCGCTAACGTTTATTTCTTAATAATGTAGTCCCCACCTCGTGCTGGGCCCCAAGTACGCTCATACATCTCGGACTTGGCCCCAAATAGGCGAATACCACGACTTGAACATCACGTTTTGGACCCCAGTTATATCTCGATTACCTCGTGATGGGTCTCCTTTAAGACTTGGAAATCCCGCCTTGTGGCCGCTGCGTTCTGCGATAACGTATCTCGACGCGCTTACCTGGCGAACTGCTCGTCCCCAGAAGCCCGTTCCTGCAATGCTGTTCGCGCGAAGATAACTTCAAATCAGCCTAAGGTAACCTTACTGCCCTATTAATTTGTGCTTCTGTTGTACGGCTCAATCGACGAAGGACTGCCTAAAGTATTTTGGCGTTTAAAGTAAGATTAGCGCGATAAACTGGAGCGAGATATGTAGATAAGGGCCTGGACGCATCACTTGATAGCGTATTTTTTTTACTGTTTAAAGTAAGAGGCTTCCCCTCGCCGCAGTTCTACTTCTGCTGCGGATTGTGATATTTATTTATTTATTATATGTACAACAGTATAGAAATTCCTGAGGCGGACGCCCGCTGTAATTTTACTATTTTACATTAACGTCACTATCCGGGAGCCGCACGAATTTCCGTTAATTTTATAATCTGGTGTTTTATTTTGGCCACCCTATTTTTGTGAACAAGGATCCTTGGGGCAGTTACAATGCATATGCAGGCCTGAAACTTTTTACTTATGTGTATCTTTTTATGTGTGTGCCCAACCTTATGAGTGAATAAAACGAACTTGTCATATTTAATTACACTTGATTGTTTGACTCCGGTTTTGCGCATTTCTAGTAATTTCTCAGTGTTCCGATTTAGCTGGAGCGAAATCTAACAATCGCTGAATCAAGGGGTTAAGGCTTCGTTTTTTTGTTATCATAAATCGGTGGCGCCAATCTTTCCATCTTTAGAACTCACGCCGTCTTCGACTGCAGTTGGCAGGCGACCCCCCTGATTTGCGATTGATAGTTACTCGCCTGGGCAGTGCCCGAGTGGGACAATTTTGTGTTATGATTGCAACTTTGGATCGTAAGCAATTAAAGTAAGTATCATTTCTCCAGCCCCCCTTTGTGCTTAAAGTTAATAACAAAAACTTGACGCCCAACGTGCAGGCTTGTGTTTAATTAACGTAATTACGAACGTTTTATTCACTCATTAGTAAAAACGCTTAAATTTGAATCGAAGCGTTAAAGGTATCTTCAGCAGGTAGAATTGCGCCGGCCGTGTAGATAACGTTTATTTATCTTGACCTCGGGTCAAGCTCGTATTGAATTGTTTCACATTTCATGCTGTAGGATATTTCCTCACCAAAATTGGGTTTTAGATCGATTCTAAAACGTTTAGGGTTTTAAAATATAAAAGTACTTTGCATGTTTACTTAGCTATTTAGTTATTCTAAAACTTTAAGAGTTTTAAAATACGAAAATATTTTGCATGTTTATTTAGGGACTTATCGATTGAAACCGAATCGATCAATTTTGGATTCATTCACTTAAAGTGGAAAAGGTAACGCAGTTTGATTGCTGAAAGCTGGTTTCGAGGCATTGCGGTAATTTCCCTTGCGTTCTTTTATCGTGAAATATCAGCTGACCAGTATTGTTGCATTAAGCGTGATAAATTGGTTTCGCTGTGCTCATTTAGTATTATTTACGATTTGCGGCATTTACTTGTTGGTCGGGCTCACCTGCGACTAGGAACCGTTTGGTTTTTTTTCTAAATTTTAGAATTCGGGAGTAAATTTCAGCTATGTTTTGCTGAGGCAGTCCTGTTGTTGGAACCTGGCGATCGATCGGCTTGCAGTATTTTATTTTATCCCCGTTTTTAGTAGCGCAGTTTTAGTTATGCTCAGATTTTCTAGTTGTGAAGGTTTTTCGCCACTTAGATACTTTCGTTGTGAAGGCTTTTCGCCACTTAGCGATTTGTATGTTTTCGATGCCTGCTACTCTTTCTAGTGTGGGATATGACTGCTGAGGGGATTTCGCTTCGAGATTTGCTCCCGTTGTGACTCGTGTCGTCTAGCAGTGTGTACTTTTAGCAATGTGTGTTTTGTGTTCGTCAAGTTCTTTGGAGCCCTTGTTTGTAATTTTGTTTCGTCGGGGTGATTGAATAATGATTGGAGTGTGATGGCAGTGTGTTTGGGGATGTTTGTTTTGGCGAGACTCTTAGGCCTTCCGCTAGTTGGATTTGTGCAGTATTGTTTGGTTGCTTCCTTTCTTTTCTGTTACATTGTTGATCGGGTTATTGGAGCGATGTTGATGTGTTTGAGAGATCTCGCTTAGGCGGATCTGTTTGTATCTCTCAGACCTTCTTCATGTGTTGGATTTAGCGCAGTTCTTCTCAGTGTGGTTCTTTTACCTTCCGGTTTGTTGATTGAGATATTGGTTTGTATGGATGTGTTGAGGAGACTTCGCTTAGGCGGATCTGTATAGTCTCTGGAACCATCTCTGAAGTTGGCTTGGTGCGTTTATGTGTTGGCTTTCCTTTTCTTTTTTCTTTCTGCCCTTTTGGATTGTTAGCAAGTATGTTGGTATGAAGCGGATGGCTTTGTGAGTCCATGTGCAGATTTTCCTCGAGCTGCTTCTTAGCACTCTGGTCTCTTGGTTTTCTTTTGTGTTGTCTTTTATTTCTGGCATGGATCGTGTATGCCTGTTAGGTATGACGATGGTTTTTTTTTAAACCTAGCGTCCCTTGTGGTTGCCGTTTTGGTTTGGGCCCCTTGCTATTGAGTAGCTGCTGTTGAGGGTTTCTTTGGTGCTGGGAACCATGTCGCTTATGCGGATTTGTAATCCTAATGGCAATTCTCGTTCCGTGTCATTGTTGTGATTTTGATCTTAGTTTTTTTTACTCTTGCTTCAGTGTGAGGTTCTTGCGAGCTTGATGGATTTTGGGTGGATACCCTTTAGGGATGCTGACGTGACGTTCTCTGCTTTAGGCGGATTTGGCCATCTGATGCCATTTTTCGTGTCCGTCAGTGTCGTTTGGTTTTGTTTGAAGTCCAGTCGTGTAGTTGTTGTTGCCGATTGCCTCCAACTATGCGTACTGTTGAGAGTTTTGTTTGGTATCCTTTCGCTTATGCGGATTTGGTCCTCATGTGAGCTTGTTTCTTACTTTTTTTTGTTGTTGCTTGGGTTCCTTGATCTCGGGAGTGAATTTGTTTTTTTTTTGGATGTCGTTGTGTGCTGGTGCCGTTCATGTATCGGTTGGTCCTTCATCCTTCGTCTTCCCTTTCTTTCTTTTGACTTTCCTCGCTCTTGGAGCAACTGTGCGTGTGTGGACTTCGGTTGCGTGTGTATTCCCGGGAGTGTGAGTTGATGCTTGGGTCCTTACTTTTCTCTTCCCTTTTATCTGGCGTGCATGGGGTGATGCTAGTTATGAATGTATCTTCGCGTGAATGAGATAAAGATTGTAGGGAATCTTCTCCAGGCCTCACGAGGTGCTGCAGAGCCCCTCGATCAGTATGTACGTTGCGTCGCGTGTATGTTGGCTCTGCCTTTCAATTTTCGGATGTCTGTGGCCAGGCCGTTTAGGCGTTTGTAGTAGGTTGGTTGGGGACGTCGGTCGGCCACCTTGGGGTCCCGCTGTTTCCCGGCAGTGTTTGTGGCCCCGACCACAACATCATGGTCTCTTGGTCTTTTTTTTTTGGCTCTCTTGAGCTTTAGTGCGGGAATGTTTGTGTCTGTTTTCTTGAGGTGTGTTGTGTTGGACTTTGTTCTTCTTCTTCTTTCACTCCTTTTAGGTTTTCTTTAGTCTTCTTTATTAATGGAGGTTCGAGTCAGCTTGCTGGATACTTTCGGTACCCCTTTTTGGGATTTTGGTGGTGTAGCTGATGTTGCCGATTGCCTTCAGCTATACGTTTTGTGTGTTGATTTGGTTGTTGTTGGGGGTATCCTCTCGCGTATGCAGATTTCTGTCCTCAAGCGAAACTCTTCTCTTGCTCTTGGTTTTGCGTTTGGGTGTGTCTGGTGTTTGAAGATGGTTCCGTCCTCCCTCTTTTAGGGCATCAACCTTTGTCGGATTTGTGGGACCTGATTCATTCTCCAAGGCATTGTCCCTCTCGCTAACCTTCGTTGTCCCTTATTTGTGTGGTTTAGTTCGCGTTTGTCCTTTTTTTCCTTTTGCGTCCCAACCTCTTCAAGGTTGTTTTCTGACATTTTTTATTTTGGGCCTCGTATTTAGCGTATAAGAAAAATTCTTTGAAATTTTCTTCCTCCGGGTAAGAGGGGGGTTTGTTACCGTCAATTTTCGCCTTACTGTATTTTCGAGATTTTGGTTACCAATAATTTCCGATTTATTGTATGTTCGATGCTTTTCGAATTGCGTTTGGGCACTGCACATTCTTGATACGCAGCCTTGGCTCATTGTTGAGCGCTCGCGATGCGAAATTGGGTCATCTTGTTCCGGCATTCGATCGAATAAGGTCGCGGAAGTTTTGGCGCTGGTCGACGTCGCCATTCTGGAGAAGGTGCTTATGGTTGTCTAGGCACTTCTCACCCTTCAGTTAGGGGATTTGTACGCGTCTCGACATTTCTCCGTATGTGAATTTGGAGATTCTGCTAGGTGCAGACCTTTTTTGACGTCAAAATTTCCGAGCGAACCATTTGGGGAAACTTATTGTAAGTAGGACCGTTTTCAGCCCCTTTTCGAGTGCCCGCTAACGTTTATTTCTTAATAATGTAGTCCCCACCTCGTGCTGGGCCCCAAGTACGCTCATACATCTCGGACTTGGTCCCAAATAGGCGAATACCACGACTTGAACATCACGTTTTGGACCCCAGTTATATCTCGATTACCTCGTGATGGGTCTCCTTTAAGACTTGGAAATCCCGCCTTGTGGCCGCTGCGTTCTGCGATAACGTATCTCGACGCGCTTACCTGGCGAACTGCTCGTCCCCAGAAGCCCGTTCCTGCAATGCTGTTCGCGCGAAGATAACTTCAAATCAGCCTAAGGTAACCTTACTGCCCTATTAATTTGTGCTTCTGTTGTACGGCTCAATCGACGAAGGACTGCCTAAAGTATTTTGGCGTTTAAAGTAAGATTAGCGCGATAAACTGGAGCGAGATATGTAGATAAGGGCCTGGACGCATCACTTGATGGCGTATTTTTTTTACTGTTTAAAGTAAGAGGCTTCCCCTCGCCGCAGTTCTACTTCTGCTGCGGATTGTGATATTTATTTATTTATTATATGTACAACAGTATAGAAATTCCTGAGGCGGACGCCCGCTGTAATTTTACTATTTTACATTAACGTCACTATCCGGGAGCCGCACGAATTTCCGTTAATTTTATAATCTGGTGTTTTATTTTGGCCACCCTATTTTTGTGAACAAGGATCCTTGGGGCAGTTACAATGCATATGCAGGCCTGAAACTTTTTACCTATGTGTATCTTTTTATGTGTGTGCCCAACCTTATGAGTGAATAAAACGAACTTGTCATATTTAATTACACTTGATTGTTTGACTCCGGTTTTGCGCATTTCTAGTAATTTCTCAGTGTTCCGATTTAGCTGGAGCGAAATCTAACAATCGCTGAATCAAGGGGTTAAGGCTTCGTTTTTTTGTTATCATAAATCGGTGGCGCCAATCTTTCCATCTTTAGAACTCATGCCGTCTTTGACTGCAGTTGGCAGGCGACGCCCCTGATTTGCGATTGATAGTGACTCGCCTGGGCAGTGCCCGAGTGGGACAATTTTGTGTTTTGATTGCAACTTTGGACCGTAAGCAATTAAAGTAAGTATCATTTCTCCAGCCCCCCTTTGTTTGTGCTTAAAGTTAATAACAATATTCAAATCCAACCTTATTTTGTATAGTTTTATTTGCCTTAATTTTAGTCAAGTGCGTTGGTTAGTCCTGGTAACTAGGGAAACTTCTATTTAAAAGTGTTCATTCCTAAATTAAGAGCAAAGTGTCACTGTTTTTCACTGAGTGAAAAAAAGTGGAACTTCACGCACCGAAATTAATTAAAAAAAGCCCACTTTTTTAAATAAAATTTAAAAATAGTTATTAAGACCACACGTGTTAGAAGTAACACGGGTTGACCATAAGATATTACAAAATTTCATTAAACATTCAAATCCAAGCCTATTTTGTATAGTTTTATTTGCCTTAATTTTAGTCAAGAGCGTTGGTGAGTTCTGGTAACTAGGGAAACGTCTATTTAAAAGTGTTCATTCTTAAATTAAAAGCAAAGTGTCACTTTTTTCACCAAGTGAAAGGAAGTGGCTCATCACGTACTTAAAAATAGTTATATAGACCACATATGTTAGAAGTAACACGGGTTGACAATAAATTTTTAAAAAATTTTATTAAATATTCAAATCCAAGTCTATTTTGTATAGAATTTTATTTGCCTTTATTTTAGTCAAGTGGGTTAGTCAGTTCTGCTAACTAAGGAAACGTCTATTTAAAATAGTTCATTCCTAAACTAAAAGCAAAGTGTCACTTTTTTTCACCGAGTGAAAGAAAGTGGCACATCACGTAATTAAAAATAGTTATATAGACCACATATGTTAGAAGTAACACGGGTTGACAATAAATTTTTAAAAAATTTTATTAAATATTCAAATCCAAGTCTATTTTGTATACAATTTTATTTGCATTTATTTTAGTCAAGTGCGTTGGTCAGTTTTGGTAACTAACTAAACGTCTATTTAAAATAGTTAATTCCTAAATTAAAAGCAAAGTGTCACTTTTTTCCACCGAGTGAAAGAAAGTGGCACATCACGAAATTAAAAATAATTATTTCGACCACATGCTAGAAGTAACACGGGTTGACTATAAGATTTTTAAAAATTGTATTAAATATTCAAATCCAAAGCTAATTTGTATAGTTTTATATGCCTTAATTTTAGTCAAGTGCGTTGGTGAGTTCTGGTAGCTAGGGAAACGTCTATTTAAAAGTGTTCATTCCTAAATTAAAAGCAAAGTGTCACTTTTTCACCGAGTGAAAAAAAGTGGCACATCACGTACTAAAAAATAGTTATGTAGACCACATGTGTTAGAAGTAACACGGGTTGACTATAAGATTTTTAAATTTTTTATTAAATATTCAAATCAAAGCCTACCTTGTATAGAGTTTTATTTGCCTTAATTTTAGTCAAGTGCGTTGGTTAGTTCTGGTAACTAGAGAAACGTCTATTTAAAAGTGTTCATTCCTAAATTAAGAGCAAAGTGTCACTTTTTTTTACTGAGTGAAAAAAGTGGTACTTCTCGCACCGAAATTAATTTAAAAAAGCTTTCTTTTTTGAATGAAATTTAAAAATAGTTATTTATATCACACGTGTTAGAAGTAACACGAGTTGAATATAAGATTTTTTTAAAGTTTCATTAAAGGTTCAAATCCAAGCCTATTTTGTATAGAGTTTTATTTGCCTTAATTTTAGTCAAGTGCGTTGATCAGTTCTGGTAACTAGGGAAACGTCTATTTAAGATAGTTTATTCCTAAATTAAAAGCAAAGTGTTACTTTTTTTCACTGAGTGAAAGAAGGTGGCACTTCACGCAGTGAAATTAATTTAAGAAAGTCTACTTTTTTAAATTAAATTTAAAAATAGTTATTTATAGCATTTATAATTGTAGGCTGTTGCAAGTGGTTTTGGAGCAGCTCATATTGCAACCAGCGTTCGCGATTCAAACCGATTCACTGTATCTGTCAATATTCAGGCAGAAAGCAAAGCTTCATTCTATCTTACCTATGAGGAGCTCTTAAAACGGCAAGATGGTTATTATGAACAAGCAATTAATCTACATCCAGGTCAACCTGTGAAAAACCTTAGTGTAGAGGTAATGCTGTAGGCTATATAAGTTATAAATTAACAACATTTGATTTCTTGTTCCAATTCATAGGTCTCAATAGCTGAAAGTAGAAAAATCACAGTTTTGAAAGCACCGCCTCTCCGTTCTGGCAATGAAATAGGGGACGCAAAAGCTGAATTAGATCCCCGAGCTGACTTAGAGCAAGTAAATGATAAAGCTGCTGTGGTAAGATTTACTCCAAATATAGAAAGGCAGACACGATTTGCAAGATTGTTGAACACCAAAGAAGAGGAAGGACTTTCTGGGCAGTTTATTGTGCAATATGATGTTGAAAGAGATCCTCTAGGAGGAGACGTTTTAGTACATGATGGTTATTTTGTTCATTTCTTTGCACCAACCAACTTAGATCCTCTGCCAAAACATGTTGTTTTTGTTTTGGACACTAGCTATAGTATGCATGGTCAGAAAATAGTACAACTAAGGAAAGCAATGTTGAAAATATTGGACCAACTTCATGCAGAAGATTTGTTTAATTTAGTAGAATTCAACACCAATGCAAAAGTTTGGGATATCGATAACCCAGGATCTAGTGTATGGTATCCCCGTTCTCTTGATGGATTTATCTGGGATAGTTCGCCACAAGACACTAGCTTTGAAGTAAGTTTTGATTTTTAACTAAAATAATACCGACAGTTCCACTTTTAGGATTTTGCCTTTCCCAAAGCATATCTGGCGAATGCTGTTAATATTCAAAAAGCGAAATCTACTGCTTTTGGATTAAGTCCAACCGGAGGAACTGATATTTATAGTGGCTTAAAAGTAGCCCTACATCTTGTAGATTTGGAAAAATGTAAAACAAATAATGATATTTGTAACATAAATGATGTGCACTGGACGAGCTCTGGATGGAAACTGTTTATTACATACGTTTAGTTTACAAAGCTTGTGTATGTACAATGTGTTGCCTATCTCACATCCTATTTCTTAAGCTAATTTCAAACGTTACAATATTTAAATTAACTACTAACTTAAGTTTTACATTAGCTACATAAATTTTTTATTTACATAAATTCATTTTACAAAGTTACAACTAAAACTAAACATAATCATTTAACAAAGCAGGCCTTACAACAATTCTGCCTGAACGTGTAATGTTCCTGTTGTTATCAGGCACATCTTCCTTTAAACTCGTAGAGGGTCTTTGATTATTATACTCTACTTCACTTTCGACCTCAATGTGCTTGTAATCTTTTACATTTTGATTTGCAGTCTGTCCACATAATGTAGAACTACTTTGAGATGGTTCAACTTTACAACTTTTATTCATCGGTTTAACAAATTTTCTATTACGAATTATGGTTGAGCCATCTTCCCGTAGTATTTTGTACGATCTGATACCTACTTTCTCCAGAATTTTCCCTTTTTCCCACAACCCTTTAGGAAGTACCTGTACCATTACATGAGAATTTTCTTCTAGATTTCTAAGTACCTTTACTCCCCTTTTGTCAAAATATTTTTTTTGGTGTAGTTGTGAGTTATCTAGGAACTTATCAAATTTTCCTTTGTTAATTAATTTAGGTTCGAACTGTTGATTTGTTTGCGGTAATATAGATCGCAAATTACGGTTCATCAAAATATTTGCTGGTGAATGGTAACCATCTAAAGGAGTATTACGCAAATCCAGTAATGCCAGATATGGATCCTTTTTTTCTGTTAAACATTTTTTTAGAGTATTTTTTACTGTCTGAATGGCTCTTTCCACTTGTCCATTTGATTGTGGATATTTTGGTGATGACGTTACGTGTTCAAATTCCCATAGTTTTGCAAATTTTTTATATTCAAAACTTGAAAATTCGGGCCCGTTGTCAGTACATACAAATCTAGGTATTCCATAACGAGCAAAAACGGATTTCGTTTTTGATATGACATTACAGCTTGACAAGTCTTTACTTAAATTAATGACTTCTACATACTTTGAGTAATAATCAGTGATCAATAAATAAGCTTCGTTATAAAGGTGAAAAATGTCACAAGCTACTTTATAGAACGGTAGTTTCTCAATTTCATGAGGAATCATGGGTTCCGCCTTTTGCGAATTTTGAAAACTTTGGCAAATGTGACATGACAAAATCATATCCTGTACTCTCTTTGTCATTCCTGGCCAAAAAAATGACAAGTTTGCTTTGGAAACTGTTTTATTGATGCCCAAGTGGCCATAATGCAGTTTTTCCAAAATTTCTTTTCTACAACTTTGAGGCACAACCAATTTTTGATTTTTGAAAACAAGGTCATTCACTATCGTTAGTTCGTGTTTGTATTTATAATAGAATTTAACACTTTCAGAAAGATCTTTCATTTTATTTGGCCAACCATTTACTATGTGCTGTTTTACTTTCATCAAATCTTTGTCCCTATTAGTCTCCTCTTGAAAATAACTTTGTTTTTCTTCCGATATATTTAAATTCAACGAGACTAAACAAATTTGAGTTTCTAGCTCTAAATCTATGTTTTCATCAAACACCTCGTCCTTAATAAAAGCCCTTGAAAGTGTGTCTGCTAATACTAATTGTTTCCCCGGCTTATATATCAATGTAAAATCATATTTCCGCAACTGAATTAACATTTTTTGTAATCTAGGAGGGCAGACATTTAATGGTTTTTTGATAATTTGTATCAGAGGTTTGTGGTCTGTCTCTACCGTAAAATGTTTGCCAAACAGATACTGCTTAAATTTTTCTACCCCAAACCAGATTGCTAACAGCTCTTTCTCGATTTGAGCATATCGGGTCTGAGCCTCTGTAAATGCACGCGACGCATGTGCACATGGTCTCTCTTCTTGTAAGAGAACTGCCCCCATGCCACTTTTTGAAGCATCTACTGAAACTGTAGTGGGTTTTTTAACATCGAAAAATTGTAAACATGGACTTTTACTTATATCATTTTTTAAACTAGCAAAAGCTTCATCGTGTTTTTCCTCCCAGCTAAAAACTACATCTTTTTTAAGCAAGTTTCTCAATGATGCTGTTTTTTCTGACAGGTTATTTACAAATCTACTGATATATGTAACAAGCCCTAAAAATCTTTGAACGTCTTCCACACTTTGTGGTGTTTGCATTTTTTTAATTGCTTCAGTCTTTGAATCATCTGCTTCTAACCCATTTTTTGATATCTTATGCCCCATGTACTGCACTTGACTAGCAAGAAATTTACACTTTTCTCTGTTAAATCTCAGATTAAATTTTTCAGCTAATTTAAACACGTTTTGTAAACGAACATTATGTTCTGCTATGGTTCTTCCAGAGATAATAATATCGTCAATATAAACGCTAACTCCCTCTAGGTTGCCAAATATTTCATTCATTCTTTCCTGAAATACCTCTGGCGCACTAACTAACCCATAAGGAAGCCTTAAGAAACGATATCTACCGAAAGGAGTACCGAAAGTGCACAATCTAGAGCTATTTTTATCTAATTTGATTTGTAGGAACCCCTGAGTTGCATCCAATGTGCTAAAATACTGTGCCCCAGCCAACTTGATTGTTAACTCCTCTAAAGTGGGAATTTGAAAATAATGTCTTTTAATAGACTTGTTAAGGTCAGCCGGATCCAAACAAATTCGAAGCTGTCCGGTTGCCTTCCTGATTATAACAATGGGGTTTACCCAATCTGCGCTTTCATCCGATCTCTCTATAATTTGTTGTTTTTCTAATTGATCCAACGTTTCCTTAAGCTGATTCCTAATTAAAAAAGGTATTTTTCTTACTGGGTGCACCACCGGGTCTGCACCTTTTTTTAAGTTTATGCGATACGGCTTTTCCAAACATCCTATTCCCTCAAAAATGAAATCATTATCTTTTAATAACTGGCTAATTTCTTTTTGTTCCTTTATAGTATTTTTTACTATTTTACTTGCTGGCTGGTTATTGTTTATTGCCTCAGTCTTTTTAATTAAACCTAGTTCTACACATGCTTTGAGCCCTAATAGAGGGGTATTAGTTAGATCGACCACATAAAATAAAAGATCCTTTTTAGTTTCTTTATATATGCACTGTAAAATGCATTGACCAATTACCGGTAATGAATCCTTAGTATAAGAACATAATTTCATGTCGGTTTTATTAATTTGGTTTACCTCAAAATTTATAGAGTTTAATACACTTACAGGTATAATGTTTGCCATTGCCCCAGTGTCCAGTTTAAAACGAACGGAGTGGTTGTTCACCTCCAGGTTTGCGAACCATGATTCCTCCGTGAGTGCATCGACTGTACCTTCGATTGTACCTATATACAGAAAATCATTAGCAACATTGTTTGTAATATTATTGTTATCATAAATTTCATGCACGTTTTTTGTATTAGATTTACTTCGGCATGCAGAAGCAAAATGATTCACTTTACCACATTTACCGCACTTTTTACCGTAAGCTGGGCACTTTCCGAAATCATGCACATATGCACACTTGTGGCAGCGCTTTGCTTGTGTACTACCTTCTCCTTGGTGACCTCTGCTGCTGGAAGTAGCATGTCCACTTGCTTGAACAGGCTTTCGTTGCTGTTGTCCTCTGGCGAAGCTGTTTCTCGACTTCCGCACTTGGTCCACGTTGGCACCTTTTTCACCTGTTATTTGACGATTGCGGTCTCTAGCATTCTCCAGGTTTAAACACGTTTTTACGGCTTCGTCCAGCGTGTCCTTATCGTCCGGTAGTAGAAGGAGTTTCTCTCTTATAACCTCAGATTTCAACCCGCAGGTCAATATATCTTTAACCAAACTTTCACGTAGAGTTCCAAATTCACAAGATAGTGATAGATTTTTTATTTCAGTTATATACTGTTCTATCGACTGACCTTCTTTTTGTTTGCAGGTTAAAAATTTGTGCCTTTCGAAGGCTAAATTTCGCTTTGGGTTGAAATGGTTTTCAAACTTTTCTAACAGCTTTTCTAGTTTGTCTTTTTCCTCTACGGTAAATGTAAATGTGTTAAAAATTCTCATACCTTCTTCCCCAATCAATGTAAGAAGTTGAGCGCATTTGGTAATTTCTTCCTTCTTGCAAATTTCCGTTGCGTTCAGGTATGTTGTAAACCTTTGTTTCCAGAACTTCCAGTTTTCTGCCAGGTTTCCCGTCATAATCATTGGTGGTATACCACGAAAATCCATCTTATTATGTTCGATTGTATATCTTCAGTGCACTTTAATTAATATTCTTGATCAAATCGCTCTTATAACGAATTTAAGTTGCACGTGAGTTCCCTTCGGAATTTTCTAGTCCGCCATGTTCTTCCACGACTGCGCCATGTAACATAAATGATGTGCACTGGACGAGCTCTGGATGGAAACTGTTTATTACATACGTTTAGTTTACAAAGCTTGTGTATGTACAATGTGTTGCCTATCTCACAATATTAATCGCCAACCTATAATTGTATTTTTGACCGATGGAGATCCAACAATTCGTTTAACTTCTAGGGAAGCCATAATCAATAAGGTGATTTGTCCGTTTACACAAAATTTAAGATATTTCATAAATATGGTCCATACTTTAAGGGATGAGTGATGATAGTAAATGACGCAAAAAATGCTAATGAATCCATTTCCGATTGTTGACTGTTATCTAATTATAGAGAATTCTCATGGATTTGATTCATTTTGCTTCATTATCGTTTAAAAGGCGAAGGAACTAATCGCGAAAAAATCGTCTGCCGAGATACCTACGGATGTTCACGTTTCAGGTTCCCTATTACAAAAAACAGGTATTCATAATTCCGTCCGTCTGTCTGTCTGTCTACCTGTCTGCGTGTTGGCGGTATAACTCAAAACTATTTGTTGGAGGAAGACGATGTTTTGCATGCGGATTATATACTTTTCTGTCATGGAACCGAGAACATTTCGGTAAAATATATACAGGGCTCAAGAACTCAAGAAGTATTACGTAAATGAAAGTAATATTTTGCACATAGTTAGCTCAGGTTCGTACCCTTGACGAAATAGGACAAAGGATCCTACAAATGCAGGGTGAGCACCTTAAAAAATAACAGTTTGTCCGTTTTAGCTTAAACTGAGAAATAGATATAAGCAATCATTTGCACATAGTTCAGACTTTACACTTGGCGAAAATAGAACGCAACGGATACAAGGCAAATGTTTTCAAAGAGACAAAAATATGAAACAATAATTGTGTTTAATACAGTCGGATGGCATAGATGCGTGGGATCGGGCGTGGCCGCATGCGACAAACGGGCGGTTCGCTCGCGAGTTACAAGCAAATGTTGCAATCGCATTCCTAGGCGCTGGAGTTCGAATCCCATCGATTTTTTTACATTTAAAAACTGATATAACTCGCATTACTGCTTCCTTTTATTGCTTCAGTATTCTTGGGAACGTTAAGTTATTTAAGTGTTAATTTCTTCTTTTAAAGAGTGTTCCAAGCTTGTTTTAGGGTAAACTGCAGTAAATCTAAGAATTGTAAATATTCCTAATCGTAATTTTGTAAAAGCTGCTGCAATCATTCGAAGAAATCCTCGGCCAATTTGTAATGCATCATTCGCCAAAATAGCTATATCGCATACCTGTTGACATTATATTTAAATTATCGCGTTGCTATAAATATGGTTTTGTTCCTATAATAACAAATGTTGTGTGTTAATGCTTGCTGCTAGTATATATCAGAAACTTCAGTACCTTCAAATGGAAAACAGCTGAGAATCGAGCATGCATTTATTGATTTTTTGCTTTAGGTATCTGGTATAGCAAATATCTCCTTAAAGTTTGGACGATCTCTTTTAAATCACTAAGTATATTAAACCTGGAATTTCGAAAATCTCAGCCTAATTGTTTTAATTTTCTAAAATATTTTTATTATTGGAATTTACAGATAACTGAATTTAATTCTGGATCTCGGAAATCAGCTATTTTTGCGCTTTCTTTTGGATATGGAGCAGACAAAGACTTTTTAAAAAAACTAGCTTTGAAAAATTCTGGATATAACAAACACATTTATGAAGCCGCCGATGCTTCTTTACAGTTACAAGAGTTTTATAAACAAATATCTTCACCTGTAGTAGCAAATGTAACATTCAAATATAAGCCATCTGTTACTAGTTTGACAAAGGTTGAATTTCCAATTCATTTCGGTGGCACTGAATTGGCAATTTCGGGACGATTTGGTAAGTTACGTTACGTATTATTCTAAAATAGCTATCCATAATGGTTAAATAAAACAGTTCACCTATTTCTTAAATTTTAGAAACTTCTGAAATAGAAACTCCTGTTGTGCGTGGATTCGGAGCACACGGGAAACTTTTTTTAAAGCCTACAGTTCAACCGTCAGTTGCCAATATTGACCGCTTATGGGCTTATTTGATAATCAAGCAACTATTAGAAAAGAGCGAAGTTACAGATAAAAATAAAGATGAATTAAAGAAAAGTGCCCTCGATTTGGCACTCCAGTAGTCATTTGTGACTCCAGTTACCTCACTTGTTGTTAATGCTGAAGCTGTTAAAGGTGAGAATAAATTGAAAGATACTACAGGAGAGATATTAAAAACACCAAACCTTCCCCATGAATCACATTTAATAAATGCTAGGTTAATACAGCAGCGACATGTTTCGACTAAAAAGTCATCATCAGTCTAACTACAATTAATATTACAAATTAGTACAATGGAACCGTTAAAACCGACTACTTACATTTTAAAACAGTAGTTTAAAAGATAAAACCATAATTAAGCAAATCAGAGTTAAACCTTGAAGAGGTGCATGTGTTAAACCATATGTGTCAAGTCACATGGAAAATTTTGGACCTAGTCGGTCGTGAAGGCGCAAATTACATGCTAAAAAACAATCTAATTAGTAAAAATAGCTTAATCAAAGGTAAAACTTAAAGGAAAATCTTAACAAACTAGTTGAAAATAATTAAAACATATTTAAGGCATATTTAAAAAACAAAATTAAACTATCATGCTTTGTGTGGCGAAGTAAGACAGAGAATGCCCGGAAATCGAGCAAATTTTAAAAATTTAACCAAGCCGGTAAACCAGAAATTGTAACAATAATAAAGTTCTGTAAAACGAGGTGACAACAATAAGAACTAACGCAAGAATAGCAAATCGTGGTTTAAGTTCAAGACTTCGTTAAGAGATGACTGGGGGTTGGAATTATGATTTTTAAGAATTTCTTTAGTTTCCAACAAATTCAATTTAAGCCCCTTATTGCAGACATGAAGGATGTCAAAATTGGTGGAGGAATTGAAGGAATGGCCGGAGTCTAAAATATGATTAGCAAAAACAGATTTTGACGGAGAAATCGCTAAGTTGTTGTTTTTAATACAAGTGAGGTGTTTTTTTAATCTAGTTTTAAACCTCCTACCCGTCTGGTCCACGTAAGAAGCGTCGCAGTCTCCACAATTCAGTTTGTATATACCTGACTGATCTAAAATGTTGTGATATTGATACAACATTTTAGAACCTAGCATTTATTAAATGTGATACATGGAGAAGGTTTGGTGTTTTTAATATCTCTCCTGTGATATACAACCCCATTTCGAGTTACCAATGGATCCTTTTGTTGATGAAAGTTACTAGTAAAAAAATTTTTTTTGTAAATCTGTGTTGGTTGTAGTTTTTAATTAATATTTTTTGTTTTTTAGCTTGCATATTTTACTTTTAGGATTCACGTTTTAGTTCAAAATAATTTTGGTTGTGGACTGTATTCTTCGAGTAGAGTCTCTCCTACATCCCAACATATGAGCCGGTTTCCTGAAAGTCTTACAATATTATAATCCTCTCCGTCAACCCCCCAAATATTCATCGTTCCTTCTTTTAAAATTAATTAGACTCTATCCGTCCAAGAGTGAACCTCTCGTGCTTTGTTGTCGCCGGCTAATTCAATTTGTGCACATACTTCGTTTTAAGCGTGACTAACGTGAATGTGCTATATTGGGTGACTGCCCCATCATTTTTCAGCATTACGAAACCACTTGCCTCCGAGAGCTATACGTACCTAGATAGAATTGAAGGTAATTGATGTGTTAATATCGTCACGTGATAATTAATCGTTCATTTATTTGCTTTTCGATCCGAATTATTATTTAAAAATATTGCTTTGTATAGCAAAATTATATATACAATTGAATTATTCACTAAGATATATTCGTAGATAGTAGAATTTTCGTTTGGTCACGACATCACTGTAACCCTCGATTGCAATTCCATTTTTCGCAACTACCTGCTCTATTTACCGAAATTTTGCAACCCCTGTCACTTCCATTAGATCTCTGTATTACCTAGCATTGCTTAACAGAGAATTGCGATTGTCCTATTTTAAAAGTAAATAAACTGGGGCATTTGAAAACGCAACGAACCATTGCGTTGAACGATTTCCTAGAAACATAGAAGGTTGTCGATTTGGCGGTATATAATGAGTCTTTTCGGTCGATGCTAAAATTGCGCTCGAAATATGGGGAGTCGCATTTACATGCATTTATGTTGGTTCATTGTCAAATTTCAAATTTGCCAATTTACTCAAAATACAGGTTAGAAATTCAGAAAAGATTTGTTTATTTAAAAAAAATAATTTTCTCTAGCAATAATAAATTATACACAATTTCTATACGGTATATTTTATTATACCATTTCATAATTGACTTTTTCAGATGATCATTTGAGTTTGGCTTTGATTTTAGTTATTCCGATTGTGAATTAATACCTAGAAAATAAAATCTAAGCTCTGATGTTACCAAACAACTATCCCAACTAAATCAACTTATATGCTCGAACCTTTTTAATAAATTATTCATAATTCAACAGTAACTGTATCTAATGTATCATTCATTAAACAATTCTCAAATATTTATGTTGTACTTTTAATGTATAAATTCCCTCTTGTACTTTTTAATTGCTAATTATTTTATTCTTTCAAAATAATTTTCTACCTAGAAATACTCTTATAGATAATTATTAGTTTCAAGAAGCTACCACTACAATATCTTTCTGTTTGTTCGCTTAAAGAATGTAGATTTCAAGGGGGCGCTGAGTAATTTTTTTTTGAAAAGGGGGCGGTAGGCCAAATAAGTTTGGGAACCACTGGTTTAGTTCAATAAGCTCTTTGAAAAATTAGATGGGGAAGTTCATAGATTATTATTTGAAAAGGACAGTACAGTGGAGCTTCCGTCTTTTAAAAGTTAAAAACATTTATATCGAATCTTTGTGAATTACTATCGCGAACTGATTACTCAATTTATAATCTGTCAATATTAAAATTTCCCAAAGTCGCACCCACAGAACCTTATTTCGCAAAACCGAAATTATTATTATTTGTTTTGAATAAGGTGGACAGAAATCACACTTCTAATTTATGTTGTCAAGATATTTTATGGCATAATCACTAGATTATAGTACGAGAGAATTGTTCAAAGTGCGACGGAAAGCTTTCCCGATAGCTATAATCGTGATTAGGCACGTGGTACATACAACGTTTTTAAAATGGAAAAAAACTACGAATTCAGTATTTTGGCTACAGACTACTGCGTCATCGTTGTGCTGGCGCTGTGAAGTTTTGGTGTGCTATGGTTACTATGTAGATTTTTGGTGTTGCTATACTACATTGTTCGTGCTTGTTATACTGCTTAGTAACTGTATAGGCCCTAGGGCCATAAAATCCATTTTACGTCCGCTATTGAGGCTCAGTAAATAAGATTGTGGTTCCAAACTGAATCAATATTATTTATGTGTGGGGTAGGCCTCCTATGGTTAGCGCCTTATGAGATAGTGCGGACCAAGCTAACTTTATTACACGATTTAAATAAATTAAGTTTACCACGACCTAAATCTATAATACGTATCCAAGGTTTAGGTCAAATTGCGTCCACCGAATCAAGCGGTACTCTTATATGCGAAATTCGTTAACAAATTCGTAACTTTTCATCGCTTGTTGAATTTGTGATATTAGAAAGTATTTGCGCTCCCAATTCTATTTCACCTACTGCATTCGAGCTCGTTTTAGGGCGGACCGTGATGGGTCCAGGGGCTCATAAATTTTCCTTAATGGTTTGTCGTTTATAGTATTTTTAGATTCTCATCGAGATTCGAAATTCAAAAAATTTTGGGCACTTGAGGAAGTGCCTAAGTGCCCCCCTTCAACTCCGGAAGATTTTTTGTGCGGAGATATGTTCAAAAATCTCTCTGATTTTTTGGTGCTTACGAAAGTCATCGTGTGTGTTTCTCAAAATTTCAATTTCAATACATTTCTCTTTTAACCAGGATTCGTTTACTTGTTTTATCTTTTTCAGGATATCCCAATGAATTTTCTTGTACTTGTCAACATCTTTATTTTTGTATTTTCGTTTTTTTTCTATTATATCAATTACTTCATTGGCCATCCAGCACTGTTTTTGTTTATCGTTTGGGTTTCAGTTTGTCTTCCAACACTGTATTAATGCAAATCTTGATCTCATTCTATTGGTCTTCTATGCCTGTTCTCAGGGCCGGACTGGCCCACCGGACACCGGGATATTTCCCGGTGGCCTGCCCCAGGCAGGCTTACTTTGTCAACCACTCAAGTTGCTTGTGAACGAATCTTTTTGTTTTTGAAATATGTTAAAAACAGTTTACGCAGTTCTTTGTGTCAGGATCATCGAGACGCTTTCATGCTGACGACGTGTGAAAGAGATGTTCTAAGCACTGCCTCTTACACTTACAAGCCATACTGTTGGAGATTTGGCTGCTGGTAGGCGAAGTTTAGTACTATTTATTTATAAATGGCCGTTCAAATGCGGCGAGTGATTAAATATTGTAGTGACAATAAGCACCACATTAAACAGCTAATATTTATATAATAGCTTCTTTTTTTGTTAGCCCTTATTTAATTTTCAAATCAATTATGTATTTTGAATAATTATTTTAATCGAGTATTCTTATCAGGGAGGTTCGCCAATCTATTAATCTGTTAATTGAATTTTAAATTGTGTTCTTAAAATCTTTGACTACTAAATGACATTTAATGCCAAACTTGTCTTTTACACCTAATCAAACCAGGTATTGACAATTATACTTTACATTGACACACATATCAATCAATTCACCTACGTAAGTACTGTATTAAGTTTATTTTTATACTTTCTTTTACTGATTGTTATAAAAAAAACTTTTATAAATTCTTTACACAAACCTTAAAACTGCTCGAGCTTTCACTGTAAAAATCCAACCAACAACAGCTTCCGATGTCGACAGTCTGCAACGGTTAACGCTTATTCCTCAAACAGTAACAACGATGATGGTCCGTCAATCCTCGAACTGCATCTATCCTGTCAATAACTCCTACTGTTCTTAGAATCCAGTTCTGCTCCCTTTTAAACGTCACCGTCACACCAATCGACTCCAGGTAAGTTTCAGTATTATTGATGATCCAAATCTAACCTTGTTTATTCTGCAGATAGTCCTATGTCTCCAGCAACACCCAATAAAATTATCCAAATCAATCAGCTAATTATGACAACCTCTTTTCAAATGCTTGACTTGTCTTCCATGCAACCACCAATATCACCAATGAATCCTTATTATGTCTTGTATGTATCAATAGATCCAAATCCCATTCTAATAATATAATCTTCTGTGTTATTTATTTCCGATTCACTATATGGTACAATCTCTTCACCGATTGTATATCTTTATTAAATCCAAGTTATATTCTCACCTATTACACCACGTAGATTTGTGTATAGCGCCTTTTAATTTGCATTTACCAGACAATAATACAAATTAAGGCATTAATTTCCCATATTTTTATTTACCAAAATTCGTTATTTCAAAAATACATGTACATTTTTTATGAGTTGTTTATGTAACTAATTAAACAACATTTTTTTCTCTATTTCTCTTATAAATTTTAAATGTCCTATTATTACATGCTATTAATTCTTATTATTCTAACAAATAAATACATTTGTCAATTGTAACCTTGGCTTGAAACTTTATTAAAATTAAACTCAACCATCAAATTTGTATACTCAATTGCTATTTCATTATCAAATTACCTCACGCATTGTCTCAATTAACTTTCAGTATTCATTTTAAAATTAATTTAATTGTAGTAATCTTCCAAATTTATTAGTTTTATATTTTTATCTTTCAACCACCTTTAGTGTATCACAACAATATTAATATGTTGGACTGCTCTAAGTTTGAAGAAATGTATTTATATTACTGTACTGTTCGTGACAAGTGAAACTAAAATTGATGCTAGTATTTGTGGGTTTTTTATTCAGTATTACACTAAAATACAACAATGGTAACAAAATAACCCAATTTTTAGCTCATTTCTTCTAACTTTTAATTTTATATTTATAATGCCACGAAGACGCTGTGTAGCAACTACGATAGTACTTTAAAAGAAAATCGTATGCAAACTATAACAACATTTTCTTTTCCAATGAACGAGATCCGAAAGAAAGCATGGCTTCGTGCAATACCACGAGAACATTAGACCCCAACAAAAAGTGCTGTGGTGTGTGAAATACATTTTAATGGAAAATTAATTTAAAAGCGTTAGAAATAAGAGTGGGGAACTGCAGAAGCTGATGCTGCATTACCCTCGATTAGCTGATAATGCTGTCCCAAGCGTATTTCCAAATTTATCAGCATATTTGTCGTCAAAATCTCCTTAAGAAGGGACAAACCCTCAATGTAGAAAAAAACAAATATTGAAAAGACATGCACAAAAAGTGAAAATGCTTTTAAATGATGACATCAGCAGTTTTTAGAACTTTATGGAACAATTTACGTCACACGAATTTAGATGTTACCGAGCAGATAAGTATATTATGTTGAAATAAGATTATTTACAGTAGCACCACCGTAGCTTTTGTATATATGTTGTACTCTCAATCAGCAGTAGTGTATAGAAAATTACAAACTTTAAAATAATTAGGTGTTACAGAAATGTTCTTTTATCCGTGAGTTACATAGGTTAAGTTATTTTTATAAATATACTGTTACTTGAGTATGTAAATAGATTTGTGACAATTACAAAAGCTATCTTTAGTTAATCAAAGAGTAGCATATGATAAAGAGTAAAACTTTGCACTATATAAAGCAAAATTTCATATTGGAGCACTGTAATTTAGGACCACCAACTGCCAGTTGTACAAGGTTTCCAAGTCTAACAGCATGGCTTGTAAGTGTAGGAGGTAGTGTTATAAGTGATCTGGACAATGCAAAAATTATAAATTTGATTGCTAAGAGCAAATTTCTAAAAAAAATTTACTCTTTTAAATACATACTAATATTATCTATTCTACTGTATTGCGATTGCCATATGTTTTTATAATGAGTCATTCACTTATTGTAGTTTGTGCATGTACATGTTTTGTGCATATAAAACGAGTTGCATTTTTCACTGTTTCTTCTTTGAACTGTGAACAATTTAATCAAAGAGTGAAGAGTTATTGACAAATTTTCTATGCCGATGCTTACGATCGATGTATGAATGCGATAAAATTGCGCCTATAAGAGTAAATATTTGAATGTTTTTCCCCACGGGGGGGGGGACCCTTGCAACTCTATTGGCCCGCCTTGTTATTGTTTTCCCGGACTGAGTTTTTTCGCGAGGCCGGCCCTGCCTGTACTATTACTTTCCACTATGTTGTTGAGTTTTCTATTGAGGTCTTCCTTGATTTCCGTTCTTATATTTTCTTCCTTTAGTCTACGTATATCTCTTTTGGGTGTGTATCCTTTACTGTTCTTCTTTAGTCGTAGTTTTATGTCTGCAACTAGCAGGCTGTGATCAACAGGGTGTTAAGGTTTTCAAAAAAATCCGTTTTTATTGTTATCGAAAAAACGCTTTAGACGATTTTAATTAAATTTGTATAGTAGTTTGTTTATAACTTTGTGAGGTATTTTTTGGACATATTACAGTTGATCCAGTACTTGCAGAGGCCCATGAAGCATGTCGATTAGGTTTTTTCACAAAAAAATAACGCCCAATAGTTTTTTTGCAAATTTCGTATATTTTTTTAATAATGGACCTAAACATGCAACTTTTTTGTCTCTTGATTTTTTTCGTATCTCGCTTCGTTTTCAAGAAAAAATAAAGCCCATATTTTTCCACACCTCTGAACCTATTAAGACAAAAACGAAAATGCTCCAATATCTCGATAACCTATCAGCCGATTTTAGTGAAACTTTTAAGGTTTATTGATGCTATTAAGGATCATGTTTTGGCGTACTTAGATTTAAATTATTTATTCCAGGAGCAGCCGGGTTTTTGTTTTGAAAACTTTAACATTCTGTGTCTCTGAAGCGAAGGATTTCCAGACTCATGCTTGTTAAGACTTTTGCTTGTATTGATGAGATCTATAAGTGGGTAAAATATCTGAACGTATTTTTTGAACACCCTGTATTGGCCCAAGACAAAATCTGATAACTGCATAAAAATTTATATAATTTCTATGTATTTCACTTTCATAGAATTTAGTGCTAGTGCAGAAGATCCTCCACCATTTTTGCCGCCAGTACAATATACTCCACCACCTTCTACTTCATTTGGGGTTGGCACCACAACAGTGTCTGCTTCACCTGAATTTGGATATGAGCCAGGAAGGCCTTTTTCAGCACCATTACCGCCTTCTCCAGCACCACGACCGACTCCTCCAGCACCACGACCGCCTACTCCAGCACCACGCCCGCCTACTTATGCAGTTGCCTTTGCTGCTGCATATGTACCACCAAGACCACTTAATTTGTTAACTGTCTTTCCATGGTTCAAAAATATCTTAGGTGAAAATGGGAACGTAACTTTACCATCAGGTTAGTACAACGACTTATGATTTATAAATATGAAGTTTTCTTTCTAAAACTTAGCATACTTCATAACATTTCAGGAAGTTATAAATTGGGACTGAATGAAACCATTAGTGATGTTGTGGCTTGTCTTAAAACTCCACTTAATTCGGTCGGACACTGCAAATTGTTCAATTTTTGCCCGCAAGTTCACTCTCTTCTCATTAATTCTGATGCATTCATTCAGCACTCCTGTGTGCTGAAAAATGAGTATGTATTCACTACAGTTATAAAATAATGTCTTATACCATGTTGCATAATGTTTAAAATTAGCGTAAGCTATCACGACTTTTTAACTCATATCTTTTTAGATTTGCTGGAATTTGCTGTCCTGATCATGTTCCACCAAGACGATTTAATTTGTTAACTGTCTTTCCATGGTTCAAAAGTATCTTAGGTGAAAATGGAAACGTAACTTTACCATCAGGTTAGTACAACGACTTATGATTTATAAATATGAAGTTTTCTTTATAAAACTTAGCATACTTCATAACATTTCAGGAAGTTATAAATTGGGACTGAATGAAACCATTAGTGATGTTGTGGCTTGTCTTAAAACTCCACTTAATTCGGTCGGACACTGCACATTGCTCCATTCATGCCCGCAAGTTCACTCTCTTCTCATTAATTCTGATGCATTCATTCAGCACTCCTGTGTGCTGAAAAATGAGTATGTATTCACTACAGTTATAAAATAATGTCTTATACCATGTTGCATAATGTTTAAAATTAGCGTAAGCTATCACGACTTTTTAACTCATATCTTTTTAGATTTGCTGGAATTTGCTGTCCTGATCATGTTCCACCAAGACGATTTAATTTGTTAACTGTCTTTCCATGGTTCAAAAGTATCTTAGGTGAAAATGGAAACGTAACTTTACCATCAGGTTAGTACAACGACTTATGATTTATAAATATGAAGTTTTCTTTATAAAACTTAGCATACTTCATAACATTTCAGGAAGTTATAAATTGGGACTGAATGAAACCATTAGTGATGTTGTGGCTTGTCTTAAAACTCCACTTAATTCGGTCGGACACTGCACATTGCTCCATTCATGCCCGCAAGTTCACTCTCTTCTCATTAATTCTGATGCATTCATTCAGCACTCCTGTGTGCTGAAAAATGAGTATGTATTCACTACAGTTATAAAATAATATCTTATACCTAGAAATTCATGTGTGTGTCTTGTGCAAGGTCTTATTAAACGCACGTGTTGCATAATGTTTAAAATTAGCATAAGCTATCACGGTTTTTTAACTCATATCTTTTTAGATTTGCTGGAATTTGCTGTCCTGATCGTGTTCCAAGCTAAGACGGTGGTTTATCAAGTTAGGACGAACAGAAATGTAGGCATTATAAGAACTAAAAGTATTTGCACGAAAGGTGGAAAATAAAAAGCAGATTGAACTACTAATACTCTTTATACTAGTAATATTTTTGTATACCTTTTTTGTCAACTATTGTAGTTTAAATAGTTAATAGTAATAAAATATTCTCTTCCTACAAAACATTTTCTATATAGTAAGAAGGGGTTGCAAACTATAGTATATTGCATTACAAGGTCGGTAAGTTCCATAGAACAGGTCCAGAAAAATTTAGAAAAATGAGACTCAAAGGGTCGCGTTTTGCTATATTTGAGCCTTGTTTTAGTGAGGCACTTAAAGATCTAGTCTTGTATAAAATTTTTTTGTTCTACTACATCGAAAAGCTATCACTTTCGGCAGCGTTTAGCGGCCGAAAACTCCCACTCTTTTGGTTTTCTTCAGTAATAACCATTGCAACAAAAACTAACAACCATTTACTTATTATTATTTATTTATTTTCATAGGTCGAAATCAAAGTAGACGTCCCATTTTGCAGTATAATCATGACCTCCTCGACTTTTCCGGACCATCTGGATAAAACTGTCATGTTATAATTAAAATAAGAAATTACATAACTCGTACGAAAGCGGACTTTTAGACTCGGCTTATTCATGTACCTCGCTCGCTGCACTAGCTTGGCCATAAACTGCGGCTCATAAAAAAAGCACTTGTGACATAAATAGCCAGTTTGCGCTATCAACTCATAAAAATAATAACACGGTTGAATATTACAAACATTGTTTAGTACTTAAATAAAGTGCGTGATTGTTGTTTTAATTGTAACCAAACACAAAACAATTTTCTGTAACCGTCCTTGGACCGTTATATTCATAACGGACTTGTTATTTTGTTGTTGTCATACCAACCAACAAGGATACGGATAGTTGGCCTTTGCGTCACAGATAACGAACCCAAAAACAAGTGGAGATGGATTGGTGGCCCAAAAAATATCTTACATAATGAGAATACATCACAACTAAAAGCTCAATGCATTACTTATTAGACAAAATAAACAAACACCTACAATTATTGTATCAATATTTGTAAAACAGTATAATTTAACTAAGCAATTGTAACAAAAAAGTTAAGATATTGATATATTTCCATTAGGGGGCAACTTATTTTACAGCCTTTTGGAGCCAAACACCTTAATTTCGCAAGTGAAAGTACAATGTGCAAGAAATATTTTTAAATCAGTAAAAATAATTGATAAATAGCAATGTGAAAAGGGTTGTAAAAATAAAGTAAATGTTAGTAGTTAAAAATAAATGCACGAATTTCAAGTTTCATCCAAAGTCCAAAGGGTTAAAAAATCATAAATTATTGCTTCATATCAAGGCACCTCCACTGAATTATTTCTACATACAGCAATAAGCTGCAGTTTTAAATGAAGCTTAAATAACAACCAGCATTCGAATTAGACAAATTTATATATACAGGGTGTCTCAAAATGAATGGGGCACCGATTGGTTATAGATGTCTTAGGTTATAATAAACCGAATAAATTTGATATTCTGATATAGTATTGACTTTACTATCTAAGCCAATATTATATTAATCTCTTATAGACTGCTAAATTACTCTTATCCATTCACTTCAAAATACTCTAAATAAAATATTTGCCCTAATATTTTATTTTATTTCTTTGACTTGGCTAGCTCAGTTTATAACAAAATATCCCAACTCAGGTGGGTACTTGCTTTAGAATATTCTATCAAAATTATTATAAAAATGTTTGGTTATTTACAAGTTGTTTCAGAATGACTTTAAATTTTTCAACTGTCACTGTCAACTTACTAACATTGACACTTAGCTGAATTTATATTTAATTATAGCAAATCAGTTCCAATATGTTGAAAAGAGTAAGTATTTTTGTAAGTAATTGATCATTCCACTGTTAATACTAATTAATGCTTATTAATCACATATACCTGGATATCTTTCACTTTTAAAATGGATCCAATTCTCCTGTAGAAAAACAGCATAAATATAATCAAGCTATTTTGTCACATGTATTGGAGTCTTCAACCAGGAACCTTACTTCAATTAGAATCCACAGTGTTACAATAAACTAAACACCTCCAAAGTGTCACGCTACTACTGCAAAAGTCACCCAGTTCTCCTAGATGGTAGATCATTTATTACATATAACTGCAAATACAAGATGTAAATCTTCTTTACAGCAACTAACGTGGTATCCAATCTGCCTATTCCATTCCATAAACACCGACCCGCATAATGAATTTGTGACAGCAAGCCCAATGAAAATCCAATTTACAGATGTCCTCACCTCTACTGCGACCCGCACGAACTCGAACCTGCAATTCCCGTTCCACGTTATAATGAATCCATTAAAAAGTATATGCCAGCATACCTACTCAAATTCCAGTATTCGTAGTTCTTCCTTTATTAACTGTATAGTCCCCTTCTTCACATTAAAGCCCGTCTGTTTTTTAAAATTCTTGTTTATTCCATATTTTGTTTGCTTAATTTAGCCCTGTGCACATGCACCCTTGTATAACATTCCCTTAATACACTTTAATTATAAAAAGGTTTACTTCGTAATTTATTTTCATTACGAAGTAATTATGTGTAATTTTAAAATAATCGAAAGCAGTTGTTATCTAATAATAATTTTTACTAAAGCAATTTTAAACATAATGTTTTAAACTAACATCCTGGATTACTTTTTACTACATACAGTACATTTTCTTAATTAATCTGACAAATAATTCCAAGTAACTTATTTAAATATTAATTTATCTTATGACTTTCATATTGTTTCAGACTATCTTATAGTTTGTTCTAATTATTTACTTTTTAATTATAAATTGCTCTTTGCTTACTTCAATAACCATTAATTTTTAATCCAAAGATAATAATTTTAATTTACATTTTTAACAATAGATCGGCAGTCCTAGTCTGCATCTATCACAATACATTAGTACAAAGTCCCCTCAGTAAGAAGTTATAGGGCCTTGAAGTTCAATTTTCTATTTTTAATTTTTATGTTAATTTTCACAAATGTCCTCATGCTAACTAGTATGTAGCGCACAAATGGAATAATTTTCTTGAACTAGACTTTACTATAAGAGGCACTTTATCTATCTCTGAACACCTTTTTAGCTCTACTTTGTAATCTGTAAATTTTTAAAAAAATATAGGTAATTATCTGAAACTAAATTTAAAAGCGTAAAAATAAAGTGCTCATAGTTCATAAGCGTAGAACTCGTAGAAGCAACCGTTTGCCTTAAAATACCTATCAGAGGTTTTTGGTTGTCATTAAGACGTGCAATTATCAAGTAGCCATGATCACAAAAACAATGGGTACTGATTGTAATCTAGTAAACAACAATGATAAATAAATTGCGCACCTTAATTATGCACTTTTTGGTTTCTCTGCTTTGTCTTACGAGGTTTCTTCTGTCGTCCATGTCCCTGCTGTTTAACCATTTTCTACTTCTTCGTTCTACCAATATGGCTTGCTTTCTTTGTTATATATACTTCTACGTATGCATAAACTTTCACCTGCTGCTTGGCGATATTTTGTCCTTTATTAGATTGTACAGTTTAGTTGATGCCAATTCTTCTTCAGGTATGGTGGACATTTTCGTTGCCAATCTTAATTTATATAAAAATACACTTTACTAATGCTTTAGTGTTTTGAGATTGTACTGTGGCTCTTTGATTCTTACTTCTCCTTTTTCTACTTCTGTTTGTTCTTGAACGCTTGTATAGGGGAAATATATTCGTGATTTAGTAAAAGATGGTCAGTTCCGTTCCTCGTTGTGCTCGGCCATCATTTACAATAAGACGGCTTCTTTGTTTTGTTATTATATAGTAGATGATTGATTGGAGTTTTTGCGTTGGCTGCGTCCATATGCATCTATGTATTAATTTGTGTTGATAAAAGCCATTTAATATTTTAAGGCTATGTTCTTCACAGAATTCACTTAGTTTTTCAACGTGTTAATTTTTTTTTCAATATTATATGGAGAGATGGAAAACTACAATAATCGTTAAGTCGAAAACTATTAATATCAAAACTAAAAGTATTAAAATAAAGAGAGGTATTTTATAAGGCGACAGGTTTAGCCCACTATGGTTTTGCCTAGCTCTAAACCCTCTTTCCAATTTGTTGAATTCGACAAATAGGCTGTAATATCAGACATGAATCTAATACCTTATACAACTTGAGCCATCTGATGTACAGTGGTGTTCATTAAAGTGTTGTACAGCATTTGTGCTTTGTGGTTATAAATCAATTACACACACTTAAAAAAGTGTTGTATACACATATATTTGGAAAGAATACACCATAGATTAACCTAGAAAATGATACAGTGTGAGCCTTTGTTGAGTAATAACATCACCACCAATAAACTTACAACTGTCGCTGTACAACACATTTTTGAACACGACTGTACATGGACGATATTAGATTATACAGTAGTACTTCCAATCATTTAGAACAATTTCTTAAATTAACAGAAACGTTCGGTAAAGATGTAGGTATGAAGTTCGGACTAGAAAAGTGTAAGACGCAAAGAATACATCAAGATAAAAGGCATACAGAGGATTATAAGTTAGATAATAATGATGTAATACCGAGTATGTTAGAAAGCGAAACATACAAGTACCTAGATATTAAACAATCTCAGCTAATAGAAGATAAAAAAGTTAAAGAAGAACTGAAAATAAAATTTACCGAAAGAGTTAAACACAGCTAGATCTAAGTTAAACTCAAAAAATATAATGAATGCTGTTAATACTTACGCTATACCACTCCTAACATACTTGTTTGGTATTATTGGGTGGACAATTACTGACTTGAAAGATTTTCAGAGAAAAATAAATACACTGTTAAGCAATGCCAATTTTCACTATCTGCTACCGAAAAACTCACTCTTCCACGTGAGGAAGGATGCAGGGGATTAATTGATATATTAAATCTACATAATAATCAAAAAAACAGTTTAAGACAATATTTTACTGAATCACAAGATACATCAATGTTACATCAGTCAAATGTATTATCAGATAATAATTCCTCGCCACTCGATTTAGGCAACGAGCGCATCTTTCCTATAATCTCAGAGAGACACAAACATGCGACCTGGCTGCGAAAAGCTTTTCGCGGTAGACATGCTCACGATCAAAATCAACCTCATGTCGATAAGCATGCATCGAACATATGGTTCGTTGCCGGTAACTTGTTTCCTGAAACCGATGGTCGTCTGTTAGCCATACAACCCAAGAATTAACATAAAAAACTACAGAAAACATATAATCAAATATGGAACACATGATGATGCATGTAGATTATGCAAGTCCTACCCTGAGACGATACAACACATTATATTAAGCTGCCGATACGATAACACCGATGGATTACATATATAGATACAACAACGTAGCTAAAATTATTCATCAAAACTTGGTAGAAAAATATTCACTTACTACTAGCAGTCGTACATATTACAAATATGATCTTAAAAAAATATTGGTAAATGAGTGGGCAAAGATATACTGGGATAAAACTATTTTAACAGACAAGACCATTTACTACAATCGCCCAGATATTACGCTTTTGGATAAGAAACACAGGGTAGGCTATCTTGTAGATATCACAGTGTAAAATACATCTAATCTACAAGCAGCATATTGTTGCCCTGGAACGTAAAGGGGGTGAAATATTACTTACTTAATTCCCAAGCTCTAATAGCTCAATGAAGTACTCAAAACACCAATTGTTTCAATCAGTCAATGCTCAGATAAGTCACTGTCAATCGCTAATTAGGGGTCGCCGGTCAGCTCGTAGCCGAAGACGGCCGTGGGTTCTTTGAATGGAGGTGCGGCGCCGCCAATTTAAGGGTAACAAAAGGTTTTAAAACCCCCTAATTTAACGACTGATAGATTCCGCCCCAGCTAAATTGGAACACTGTAAAACTTAAAATTAGACACAAACCTGAAGTAAAACAATCGAGTGCAGGGGAGATAACTGCGTTTTATTTACTCGTAAGGCCGGGCACACACATAATATACATATATAGAAATAAGGGCCGACGTGCATTCATTAAAAACCTTAAGGATCCTTGTTCACAAAACAGGCTGGCCAAGTTAAAAACAATTAATCATGAAAGTTGGAAAATTCCTGGAAGAGCCCAAAAAGTGAGATCATTCCGCGCTTAGCGGTATTTAAGTTTGCAAAGAATTTTGCAAACGGGAGATCGCATCCAGGAATTTTTACAGAATCCAAAGTAAACAAGTAAATTCGTATAATGTGACTAAAGGTGAACAATTATAATGAGGTGAGGCCTCGTATTTAACATATTAAAATTAATCAAATTGAATAATGCGTCTTTCTCGGACGACGGCATGAATTTCCCAAACTACTCTTATTGCTATGCAATCAACGCCCAAAACATTAATGAATATCGCGCTACTCCCAATTGCGGCGTGTATTAACTGACTGCAGTTCTTTATCTATTGAACGCCCGCACTCACGTGCAGCATAGTTTACTTTCTAGTAGCATCGGAAGCACAGATAATAAATCGGGTAATGGTTACCTTCAGCTGGTTTTAAGGCAGTCTTGTAGTTGGAGTTCTACAGGAACGGACTTTCGTAAATCCGATAGCTAATCCAGAGAGACGGCAGCACGCAGGCTGGGCGCGCCGAGTGTGCAACAAGATAAGCGCTATCAGAAGGCTCGTTGGATTCGCATCTTGCAAGCAAGCCGGGGTATTCGAATGAATTTTGGGCCAATCACCTGCTGGGGACTAAATTATTGAAATAGCTTTTTAGCGGGTAATCGAAAAAGGGTTGAAGACGGTCATACTCACACTAAATTTCCCAGATATTGTATTCGCCCCAAGCAGTATCTTTATATTCATCTAAGAGAAATATCGAAACGCGCACATATCCCCTATAAACAAAGGGTGAGAAATGCCTAGACATCAATAGAACACTTTTTTTGCCAAATCGCCGTATCGAAAAAGCGCCAAAATTTTCCGCGTCGCAAGCGCTCGCAAGGTGGGGACCCAAAACCAAAGCATCGACGGCGTATCAGCGGGGCGCGATACCCGGATGCAGTTTGAAAATAAGTCACAAAATACCTACACGAGATTACCTACGGGCAACGCCCTAAGGGACGGTAAACAGTGATAACATAGATTGGGCGCCACCCGGTTCCCTCAATCAGAGCGAGAATGCAAAGGTAAGCCCACAGAAAAACCATGAAGCAAATGAGTCTATTTTTCCACTTTACACCTTGGCGAAATCCAACGCTAAACGGGAGTAGAATATTTGTGCAAAGCCCTACGACTCCCAACACTGCGGCGACGATCGCCCTAACCTACCTGCGACGCTTAAGAACTTCTCTCAGGCTCCACCTTATATAAATCTGGCACAGTGTATAATTCAACCTAAAAATCATAAGGCAACGTACAGTAAACCGATCTATTGGTCTAACACAATATCAAGTTTGTACAAAAGCGCCGACGTCGTCAGCGTACACAACGAATAATAACAACCAAAGAATAAGGACTATAACTAAAACCCCAGGTGATAGCTTTACCTCTAAACTGTTGCGGGATTGTGACAATTTGTACACGGCCCCAACGCGGGTAGCTGACATTTACCTAAAAGAGAATTTATTATTGTTTGCGCACAGCCCAAGCGAGCGGTTAGCCTTTAGGCGCATTAATTATCGATTACAGGCAGCCCACGAAGGCGACTGGTGTTTAATGTGCAGGGACTGTTGCGGAACCCTCATGGACAACAAAATAGAAGACTGAGGAGACCTGTACATTGCACGCTCTGAAGACGGGATCCCAACCATGTGGCGGAACAATTGCTTTTCAGGCTTTCGAAAATTGCAGAACGGCAGTTATCGATAACGGACATGCACTAAACACCTCAAAAGAAGCGCTACCTTGCATTGTCACGGCCAGTAAACCACTCTCCGAAATTAAAGCAAAACCACGCTGTATCAGCACATCGACAGGCCGCCCGTGCCTGAAGGCACGGGGCGGCTACCAAAAGCCTACGCTCTAAGAAGCGCTTGCAGTTCCAGCCGGCAACTAACTTCCTCCAAAAGCAAAGCCAGAGCTGCTTATGCCAGACACACTGCGTAGCCTGATCACCTGCAACCAATCACGAGGCGACCACAACAAACGGTCTCGCGTGCGCCGGCGGGCTTGAGGACGGAAAGACTGCGATGGAACGAAATTTTTTCCAAAAATGTCTCACTTGCTCTAATATACTGCGTTTTAAATTCGCTGCGGAAAACACGCGACAAAGTGACGAAACAGCCCAGGTGCAAACCCAAACTTCTAGAAAAAAGGCTAAATGCCAAATGTTTAGGATTTCAAATAAGCCAAGAAAATAATCGTGGCCGTTACAGCTGTTTAGAATTGGAAACCGTTAACTGCCTGCACACAATTTGATGAAACATTAAGCGTAAAAATACGACCGAAAAACCATGTACAAGCAAAATCGTAATCTTTGAACATAAAATACTCAAAAAATTCGCACACTTATAGAATTTAAAAATGTCCTGACAAAATTCGTTAAAACCCCTAATCCCACAATTACTTACAACCGCTAAATACGTGTTTTGACAGCTAAGCTGCCATCAAAGTTGGCCGAAGATATGTTCTTCGCCAAATCACCAGTGAAAGTGTGATGTTAGTTTCTCACTGGTACTGACGATGGCAACTTAGCTGTCGAAATACGTTTTTAGGGGTTGATATATATTTATGTGGTTAGGGGTTTTTAACAAATTATATTGTGTTTATGATGATGAAAACCCGTATGCAATGAAAGTTTTACATTATTAACCTGAGTTTAAAATCTACGTATGAACAAAAGTCATTGATAGATTTATAATTGGTCCACCTCGTTTAAATGGTTTAAATTACCTGGAACACCTCCGAGTAAATTTGCTATATTTATGGGAAGATCTTCCACTGGATACTAGGCAAAATATGTGGTACAAGCACGACGGTGCACTGCCACACTTCACTTTAAATGTTAGCAATCATTTACATGAGAGGAAATAATGTGTGAAATTTTGTGTGTTATTCGTATTGTTCCTTGCTAGGTCATCTTTAAATTCTTATCTTTGTTAAACCGTTGCTATGTAAATTTTTATTGCTGTTGACTCGTTAGCCTTTAAACACAGTTCTAAGCCGGGTTAACAACGAGTTTTAATACGCAATAAAACATTTAAATTCAATTATCTCAAAAACGGTTGCACGGAGCGACACCTACCAGTAAACATTTTTTTGACAAAAATGTCCAGGGGATAAGAATTTTTTGTTCGAAATGTAATACACCTACTCACAAAAAAGTTATGAAGCTTTCGATGTATTAGAAATGCTGCTGCTGGCGCAATGTGTACAAAAAACTGTGATCAGAGCTGTTTTTTTTTCATCTAAAATACCATTAATTTCGTGCAGATTCTGCTATTATTAAGATACATATTTAAAAAAAGTAAAAAAACATAATAACGTTGACGCCCTGTATTTCGGAAACTATCAACTTTTGGACTAAGGTAAGTTGGGCTAGCGCTAGCCTCATAAATGTGTGGTAATGTTTGGTACGGACTCTTTCAAGACACCCTGTATATCCAAAATTTTTATTGGTCTTGACGGCATATCCTTGATTAACCCTAATATCATAGTAACAACGTATTTTAATTTTGCCGCTTTGCTGGAATAGTTTCTGGCCCACTCGTTGTGGGGCGCTGAAACTTTTAGACAAGCTTACTGTGGGATAAATTACTTTATAAATACCTAGCTTCTTTGCCATGTACTGTTAAACAGTTTTTAAACTTATTTAACGAAACTCGTAAATAAAGCATTTATAATAAACATAGAAGGTTGAATTTGCTGCATTGAGTGATGAGCATGAATAACTATTGTTTCTTTTGAGGTCTCCATATTTCTGTGTATTGAGCTTGTAACTAGGCAACCAATGTGTAAAAATAAATGCGTCTCACGCCGTTCCTAGCAGATATGTGCGCCAATTTAGCATTTGTTTGGTACTGACGGGCGATCTTATGACGATGGGTAAGCCAATTAAACACGGCCTGACGTAATGGAAGCCAGCTGGGCATGTCTGCGAAGTTGGCCAAACCCAGACAAAGATTTAATAATACTTGAAAGGGAATCGTTTGTTTATCGTTTGTTTACGTTTGTTTAGTTATTTTCAGCGTTCGCTTACACCTCTGTATATTATAAACAGCACCCCTATTTGGGTCGGGCCAACTTCACGGCAGCCAAACCCAAAATGAAAAATTGACAATTTCTTGGTGGGAATCGTTTGTTTATCGTTTGTTTACATTTATTTAGCTATTTTCAGCGTTTGTTTACACCTCTCTATATTATAAACAGCACCCCTATTTTGGTCGGGCCAACTTCACGGCAGCCAAGCCCAAAATGATAAATTGACAATTTCTTGGTGGGAATCGTTTATTTATCAATTGTTTATGTTTGTTTAGCTATTTTTAACATTTGTTTACACCTCTGCATACTATACACAGCACCCCTATTTGAGTCGAGCCAACTTCACGGCAGCCAAACTCAAAATTAGGAATTGCAACTTCTTGGTGGGAATCGTTTGTTTATCATTTGTTTACGTTTGTTTAGCTATTTTTAACATTTGTTTACACCTCTGCATACTATACACAGCACCCCTATTTGGGTCGGGCCAGCTTCACGGCAGCCAAACCCAAAATGATAAATTGACAATTTCTTGGTGGGAATCGTTTGTTTATCGTTTGTTTACGTTTGTTTAGCAATTTTTAACATTTGTTTACACCTCTGCATACTATACACAGCACCCCTATTTGGGTCGGGCCAACTTCACGGCAGCCAAACTCAAAATTAGGAATTGACAACTTCTTGGTGGGAATCGTTGGTTTATCGTTTGTTTACGTTTGTTTAGCTATTTTCAGCGTTTGTTTACAACTCTGTATATTATAAACAGCACCCCTATTTGGGTCGGGCCAACTTCACGGCAGCCAAACCCAAAATGATAAATTGACAATTTCTTGGCGGGAAGCGTTTGTTTTCGTTTGTTTAGCTATTTTCAGCGTTTGTTTACAATTCTCTATATTATAAAGAGCACCCCTATTTGGGTCGGGCCAACTTCACGGCAGCCAAACCCAAAATGATAAATTGACAATTTCTTGGTGGGAATCGTTTGTTTATCATTTGTTTACGTTTGTTTAGCTATTTTCAACGTTTGTTTACACCTCTGCATACTATACACAGCACCCCTATTTGGGTCGGGCCAACTTCATGGCAGCCAAACCCAAAATTAGGATTTGAAAACTTCTTGGTGGGAATCGTTTGTTTATCGTTTGTTTACGTTTGTTTAGCTATTTTGAGCGTTTGTTTACAACTCTGTATATTATAAACAGCACCCTTATTTGGGTCGGGCCAACTTCCCGGCAGCCAAACCCAAAATGATAAATTGACAATTTCTTGGTGGGAATCGTTTGTTTATCGTTTGTTTACGTTTGTTTAGCTATTTTCAGCGTTTGTTTACACCTCTCTATATTATAAACAGCACCCCTATTTAGGTCGGGCCAGCTTCACGGCAGCCAAACCCAGAATGATAAATTGACAATTTCTTGGTAGAACTCGTTTGTTTATCGTTTGTTTACGTTTGTTTAGCTATTTTCAGCGTTTGTTTACACCTCTCTATATTATAAACAGCACCCCTACTTGGGTCGGGCCAACTTCATGGCAGCCAAACCCAAAATGATAAATTGACAATTTATTTGTGGGAATCGTTTGTTTATCGTTTGTTTACGTTTGTTTAGCTAGTTTCAGCGTTTGTTTACGCCTCTCTATATTATAAACAGCACCCCTATTTGGGTCGGGCCAACTTCACGGCAGCCAAACCCAAAATGGTAAATTGACAACTTCTTGGTCGGAATCGCTTGTTTATTATTTGTTTACGTTTGTTTAGCTATTTTCAACGTTTGTTTACACCTCTGCATACTATACACAGCACCCCTATTTGGGTCGGGCCAACTTTACGGCAGCCAAACCCAAAATTAGGAATTGACAACTTCTTGGTGGGAATCGTTTGTTTATCGTTTGTTTAGCTATTTTGAGCTTTTGTTTACAACTCTGTATATTATAAACAGCACCCTTATTTGGGTCGGGCCAACTTCCCGGCAGCCAAACCCAAAATGATAAATTGACAATTTCTTGGTGGAAATCGTTTGTTTATCGTTTTTTTACGTTTGTTTAGCTATTTTCAGCGTTTGTTTACACCTCTCTATATTATAAACAGCACCCCTACTTGGGTCGGGCCAACTTCACGGCAGCCAAACCCAAAATGATAAATTGACAATTTCTTTGTGGGAATCGTTTGTTTATCGTTTGTTTACGTTTGTTTAGCTATTTTCAGCGTTTGTTTACACCTCTCTATATTATAAACAGCACCCCTATTTGGGTCGGGCCAACTTCACGGCAGCCAAACCCAAAATGATAAATTGACAATTTCTTGGTGGGAATCGTTTGTTTATCGTTTAGTTACGTTTGTTTAGCTATTTTCAGCGTTTGTTTACAACTCTGTATATTATAAACAGCACCCCTATTTGGGTCGGGCCAGCTTCACGGCAAACAAACTCAAAATGATAAATTGACAATTTCTTGGTGGGAATCGTTTGTTTATCGTTTGTTTACGTTTGTTTAGCTATTTCGAGCGTTTGTTTACAACTCTGTATATTATAATCAGCACCCCTATTTGGGTCGGGCCAACTTCACGGCAGCCAAACCCAAAATGGTAAATTGACAATTTCTTTGTAGGAATCGTTTGTTTATCGTTTGTTACGTTTGTTTAGCTATTTTGAGCGTTTGTTTACAACTCTGTATATTATAATCAGCACCCCTATTTGGGTCGGGCCAGCTTCACGGCAGCCAAACCCAGAATGATAAATTGACAATTTCTTTGTAGGAATCGTTTGTTTATCGTTTGTTTTCGTTTGTTTAGTTATTTTCAGCGTTTGTTTACACCTCTCTATATTATAAACGGCACCCCTATTTGGGTCGGGCCAACTTCACGGCAGCCAAACCCAAAATGGTAAATTGACAACTTCTTGGTCGGAATCGTTTGTTTATTATTTGTTTACGTTTGTTTAGCTATTTTCAACGTTTGTTTACACCTCTGCATACTATACATAGCACCCCTATTTGGGTAGGGCCAACTTCACTTCAGCCAAACCGAAAATGGCAAATTGACAACTTCTTGGTCGGAATCGTTTGTTTATTATTTGTTTACGTTTGTTTAGCTATTTTCAGCGTTTGTTTACACCTCTCTATATTATAAACAGCACCCCTATTTGGGTCGGGCCAACTTCACGGCAGCCAAACCCAAAATTAGGAATTGACAACTTCTTGGTGGGAATCGTTTGTTTATCGTTTGTTTACGTTTGTTTAGCTATTTTGAGCGTTTGTTTACACTTTTGTATATTATAAACAGCACCCCTATTTGGGTCGGGCCAACTTCACGGCAGCCAAACCCAAAATTAGGAATTGACAACTTCTTGGTGGGAATCGTTTGTTTATCGTTTGTTTACGTTTGTTTAGCTATTTTGAGCGTTTGTTTACACTTTTGTATATTATAAACAGCACCCCTATTTGGGTCGGGCCAACTTCACGGCAATCAAACCCAAAATTAGGAATTGACAACTTCTTGGTGGGAATCGTTTGTTTATCGTTTGTTTACGTTTGTTTAGCTATTTTCAGCGTTTGTTTACAACTCTGTATATTATAAACAGCACCCCTATTTGGGTCGGGCCAGCTTCACGGCAGCCAAACCCAAAATGGTAAATTGACAATTTCTTGGTGGGAATCGTTTGTTTATCGTTTGTTTACGTTTGTTTAGCTATTTTCAGCGTTTGTTTACACCTCTCTATATTATAAACGGTACCCCTATTTGGGTCGGGCCAACTTCACGGCAGCCAAACCCAAAATTAGGAATTGACAACTTCTTGGTGGGAATCGTTTGTTTATCGTTTGTTTACGTTTGTTTAGCTATTTTGAGCTTTTGTTTAGAACTCTGTATATTATAAACAGCACCCCTATTTGGGTCGGGCCAACTTCACGGCAGCCAAACCCAAAATTAGGAATTGACAACTTCTTGGTGGGAATCATCTGTTTATCGTTTGTTTACGTTTGTTTAGCTATTTTCAGCGTTTGTTTACAACTCTGTATATTATAAACAGCACCCCTATTTGGGTCGGGCCAGCTTCACGGCAGCCAAACCCAAAATGGTAAATTGACAATTTCTTGGTGGGAATCGTTTGTTTATCGTTTGTTTACGTTTGTTTAGCTATTTTCAGCGTTTGTTTACACCTCTCTATATTATAAACAGCACCCCTATTTGGGTCGGGCCAACTTCACGGCAGCCAAACCCAAAATTAGGAATTGACAACTTCTTGGTGGGAATCATCTGTTTATCGTTTGTTTACGTTTGTTTAGCTATTTTCAGCGTTTGTTTACAACTCTGTATATTATAAACAGCACTCCTATTTGGGTCGGGCCAGCTTCACGGCAGCCAAACCCAAAATGGTAAATTGACAATTTCTTGGTGGGAATCGTTTGTTTATCGTTTGTTTACGTTTGTTTAGCTATTTTCAGCGTTTGTTTACACCTCCCTGTATTATAAACAGCACCCCTATTTGGGTCGGGCCAACTTCACGGCAGCCAAACCCAAAATTAGGAATTGACAACTTCTTGGTGGGAATCGTTTGTTTATCGTTTGTTTACGTTTGTTTAGCTATTTTGAGCTTTTGTTTAGAACTCTGTATATTATAAACAGCACCCTTATTTGGGTCGGGCCAACTTCCCGGTAGCCAAACCCAAAATGATAAATTGACAATTTCTTGGTGGGAATCGTTTGTTTATCGTTTGTTTACGTTTGTTTAGCTATTTTCAGCGTTTGTTTACACCTCTCTATATTATAAACAGCACCCCTATTTGGGTCGGGCCAACTTCACGGCAGCCAAACCCAAAATTAGGAATTGACAATTTCTTGGTGGGAATCGTTTGTTTATCGTTTGTTTACGTTTGTTTAGCTATTTTGAGCGTTTGTTTACACTTTTGTATATTATAAACAGCACCCCTATTTGGGTCGGGCCAGCTTCACGGCAGCCAAACCCAAAATGATAATTTCTTGGTGTGAATCGTTTGTTTATCGTTTGTTTAAGCTAGTTTAGCTATTTTCAGAATTTGTTTATACCTAGGTATACTATAACTAACCTCCCTATTTGGGTCGGCCGAAACTCAAAATTGTAATTTGACCATGGCTTAGGGGGAATGGTTTTTTAGCGTTTGCTTATATTTGTTTAGCTATTTTCAGAATGTGTGTACACTTCTGTATACTATAGGCAATACCCCTATTTAGGGCGGGTCAACTTCACGACAGCCAAACCCAAATAGATAAATTTTAATACGAACATTTTCATCATGTGATTAGAATTTTGAGTCATGAAATTCTACTATTAAACGCAGTAATATCACAGCTTAGTTTATTTTACAATGGTATATACTGACAGAAGAGACGCATTGGTTTGGTTTTGTTGCAATTAGTAGAGACGCTACTTTTACACGATTATGAAATGTTTTGGTTAAATAAGTTTTTAGAAAACTTTAAATCAAAAATTGAATACAGTTTTACAGGTTGAGTTACTGTGCTCTTTTGCTTTTTCTCCTGATAAAAATTCTTGGAGAGTGGACGAAATGGTGAATTCTTTCACCTCAATAATGACACTGTCCAATCCCGGAAGTCGTTTGTTACTTAATGACAATGGCCGTGAAAGCCTCAGAAATCATACTTTCAGTATGATGAACGTTTTCGGATAGATGTAATTGACAAACATTAAATACGTTTGGTTATGTAGTTATCTTTTAAGCAAATATTTTAGATTCGGCAAAGTTGTTACAGTTTTAAAAATGTTTTTTAGTTTTCCGTGGATATGTTGACATGTAATGATAAATTGCGTTGCTATTATTGCACATTTTTACTTATTTCAGGTATCTTATGTAAATGTTCCAGCTAAGAGAACTGGTTGTTACAATTTTGTCAGCCTCACTACTCATGGTGTGATAGGCCGATTAGATGTGACAACCGGCGAAGTAAAGTTATAGGTGATGCCGTATATTCTAATGCTTTTGTCATATTTAGCCTTAGAACTAAAACTTTGTAAGAATGCGTCTAGGTTTTTCTGCATTTTTTCTTGGATTTTTTTTAACAAGCGTTAATTCAAACAATGCACATAACTCTCTGCTTAGAATATTTGCATGACATAATGTGCAAAAAAACTATGATATTATTACCATACGGCTAGTTATGACAGGCTTTGCAAGGAAGGTCTGTAGACCGATACAGTTGAAAGAATTACTTGTTTTGGTGAACTATAACCACCCTTAAAGGTCTGCCAGATTTTCTACACCTTGGAATTTGAAATTTAAAAAAAAATGGGAAAGATGATTGCCTGTTTTAATTTTGTGAAATATAAGGATTTGATTAACCTACACATTGTACCTTTAAAATTCTTATTTTAAATGTGATTTTATCATTACAAACTAAAACATAAAAATGAGAATAAACCGTTGAGGTTGCTCAAAAAGTTACAGGAATTATCGTGGTGCTAGTAGTCCTGTCACTTACTCCTGTATCTCGATAATATACGATTACGATGGTGCTGCAAATCTGTAAATTGATCCCGTTTGATAATAATTTGAGTACGTTATTTTTCGCGTTCGAAGCACTGGATTGCGGATGACTTCTTTTTTATATTGTTTGTAGGACTTTGTGTTTATGATACCATTTCTTGTCCCATTACGACGTAATTTGTAAATATTAAGTAGTATGGGTCTACTGTTATAACAGAGCACTTGACTGTTTTTCGTTGTGTTGATACGAATATTTTTTAGTGCTACATATAGTGAATTTTGTGCATGAAACTCTGACCGCACTTCGAATCAACTAACAAGGTAAGTCAAGCATGTATTAATTTGGTTCTCTACAATAATTTAAAACCCACGATTTAAGGAAAAAGTTTTGTTCACCTCCTCATAAGGCTTTAGCCACCCCAATAGCTTTGAGCGTGTTTTTCGCATACTGCATGAAATTTGATCTCTCTGAAACGTTGGAAATGCATATGCTGTGTTTCTACTCAGATACAGAAAAATGTGTATAAGAATCAAAGGCAGCTACTGGTTATTATGAGGAACAAAAAACGTTTATTTTACTAATGCATAAACATCTCGTATAATGCACCAATATAAATGCTAAATTTTGTATGCAATAACTAGCAACTCGTTTTTCAGCACGAGAAAAAAGCTACTACAGTTTTTGCCAGTGTAAAAGTGCATGTTCCTGTTTACCCCAAAAATTCGAAATTGAGTTTTCAACAGATCTTCATGTTTTAGAGTCCCCTGAACACAAAAACATTTTTGTTCATTGGTCTGTCTGGCTGTGTGTCTGTCTGCCTGTGAACAGAATATCTCAAAATCGAAAAGAGGTATGGCGTTGAAACTTCATATATAAGTTTTGTGTACTAACTAGATAAGACACCAAGCTTTTGAAGAAAATCGCATAACCGGAAGTATGGTGTTTACTCTTGTAATTTTTCAGTGTTTTGCGATTTTTTCAAAAACGGCTCTAACGATTTTTATTCAAACTACATTTTTAATGTGTGTTGATGTGATATAGGTGATTTTTCAGATGATTACCTCTAAACTGGGTTTCTTTTGGTTTTTTTCCTATTTTTTTTTATTAACTCCTATTTTAAATAGAACACCCGGTATATTATTAAATTTTTCAATTCAGCTTAAAATTTCAGAGAAAATTTGTCTCTTGCACTAACGTTTTATTTTGTACGTTTCTTGTAGAACTTGTAATTCTTGAAAATTTTTGACAAATGCTTAAAAAATACAAAATCAAATATTTGGCTAATTGTAAGATCACTTTAAAAGGAAGTTGTGTGAGTGTATCACACCAGATGTATAATTAATGGAGTAGGTTTTGAAATTTGATGTTTCTCAAGAAATACCACGCCCACGAATGTACTACGTCAAATTTTAATCATTTATTAATCTTCCTAAAATACACTCGATATTTCCCTTTGTGAATTTTATTTTAACTCAAGCTTGAACTTGGCAATTACTCTCAACTCAAAGGAATTTGATAAAATTGCCCCACCTTCGGTGTCGCGATTTTTTCATTCCCTTGATTTTCCAGCAATTTTGTGGCAACCAAGCTTCGTAAAAACAACTAAATCCGAAAAAAGTCAACCTCTTGTGTATTTACGGAATAAAACATATAGCCTAGCGACTAGAACAAGCGTGAAGAGTTGAATTCGCCCGATACTCTCTGCAATTTGATACCACCCACTTTTTCTGGGCGTAAAAACAAAAACTTTGCTTATATCTTATACAATTTTAATTAAAATCGCCGATCGAAAGATTCTCTTTAATAACATAGACATGGAGGCAGTTTTTCGCTAGCCATTCTGCTAATTTCACTTTAGAAGTGGAAACTCTTCATACTTCTAAACGTAGTTTATCCTAAGGGATGTATATCTTTTATATTATTACAATTTTACTTGCAAAAGGCACACTATTAAAGTTAATTGACGGGAGAACTAAATAATTGCCAGTTACCAGTTAATTTTTTGTGCCATGTAGAAACTTAAAGGTATTAGATTAAAATCATTAGATGGTTAAAAAATCGGATTCAGCCTCCCCCATTGCTACACGTCCTGGCTACGCCACTGATGGCTGCTCATAGAAATGAATAGAACCAACCGACTTCCTAACCAGTTATGTGCCGTGTGTTGTATACAATATGATCTCAATTTGATCATATAGGCCATATAGGGCAACACAACGTGATTGTCGTAATCAATTTAATACATTTTTACAGATGCTAAAACAGGCAGGAGTCAGCAGTGAAGAACTTTTAGGGCAAATTATTACCCAAAAGAACATTTCAGATACAGAAGGAAAATTATTTGGCTCTATACACTATGTTTGGAAGAATATAGAAGTACTCTTGCAAGGAAGATGCATAACGAATTATATTTATCAAAGAATTAAAGAAAATAGGAATAATATTTATTTGACACTGTCAAAACATTTTCACTTGTAACCTTTCCACACAAAATCTTTGCAACTACTAGTGTCACCGAAAACTTTGACCATATTATCTTCCAATTCATTCGATTCATCTCGTTGTTCTTCGGAATGTGATCAGCATGAGGAAACTAAAAACCATCAAAAACATTTGTAATCACCGTTCCTCCTCAAGAATGGAAGAAGATGAAACCTATACTAACATCATACAAGCGAAGAGATAGGAAAGGCTTCCGAAACATTATGGTACGTAATAGTGGTAAGCCAGATCCGGTCCCCTCGCTGTTTCTTTTTTCAAATCAGGTCTGCATCACAAATACTTTTTTCAATTTTAAGCCAAAAATAGTTTGCTATAATTTTAACAAAAATATTATTGCAGTTTCAAAACTTTCTTTCGCGAGGGAAATTAGGTGTAAAGCCTTTTACAGATTAACTATACAGTAACATTTTGAAAATACTTGCTCATTTAATTAATTATTTGCGCATGATGGCAACGGATGTCTCTGATAGATTGCCTGAACTCCTAGTATAATATATATTATTCCTTTATTTATGTACTTTTTACAGGTCATGCCACCACACTCGTGGGAACATCTTCTCATGCAGTTGATCTGGGAGCAGCATAGGTTGCCTTGTTGCTACGAATTTAAAAGGGCAATTGTGTCTCCTGACGGTGAACCTTACGTGCGAATGGAAGCTGCTTGTAACGAATGTGGGGCGTCCTCGATTGGCACCATTGCATCCGCTCCTATGACCGAAAATAGCGCAGTGGTGCAATGGCGAGCTGATGACACGAGGGGCAAAAAACCCCAAACAAAGAGGCAACTGAAAGCTACCAAATCATTTACGTATATCTCTTGCTTTTACAAGCTTCGTTTTGCATAACTTGTTTACAATACAGTTGATCTCTCCTTTGTAGACATAATTGCTTTACCCATTTTGTTTATAAGGGACTAGATTGTAGTTACCCTTCCACGAAATAACCCACGTCTTTTAAGCAACCAAAATGGGTGTAATAAAAATCAGAGGATCCGTTTTTGACAACAAAATTTATCCCAGTAGATGTCTAAAATGGTTTGCGGAAAGTTCGTTCCCCACATTTCGTTCCCGGAATATTTCGTCTCCCCACATCTCGTACCCGGAAACTTCGTTCCCGAGCTAGCTCAATTTGTCTCCTAGATTATAGGGTGTTGAAAAACGAGTGCAGCGATCGGAATGCAGTTCGAAAAATGAAAGATATTTTAATTAATTTATTTATTATAATAAACTGATTAAGAACTATATACAGTATGTCCCCGGTTTGAGTTTACAAGAGAGAATTAAATTTTATTTTTAGTTTTACATAAAAATGTTATAGGAACTATAATTCCTGCTTGGTTTGTAGAGAATTTTAAGAAAATTTTCAGTTTTTCAAAAACAAGTCGGCCTTGACAGTTAAGCAAAAATTGTTTTCTTTTCAGGTAAACTACCCTTTTTGTTCATGATACGGCAAAATATTACTAAGAAAAGTTGTTCAGAATGAGAAATTATGGCCCTATAAAGATATCAGGAAGATACTTAGATTAAACCGTCATTTTTAATAAATACAATTTATTTTGTTTTTATAATAAATAAATAAATTAAAATATCTTTCATTTTCTAACTGTATTCCGATCGCTGCACTCGTTTTTCAACACCCTATAATCTAGGAGGCAAATCGAGCTCGCTCGGGAACGAAGTTTCCGGGTACGAGATGTGGGGAGACGAAATATTCCGGGAACGAAATGTGGAGTACGAAATGTGGGGATCGAAATGTGGGGAACGAACTTTCCGCATCCCGTCTAAAAAGTCTAAAGTAAACTACCCTTAAAGATAGAGCATCCAAGAAAGTGTAAAACAACAATACCCGATAAATTGTCTAATAAGTATCGCAAAACTCTTTTGTCGACATTATATAATTATGTTACTTTAATTATTTTCAAGGTGAAGCAAAAAAACAGATTGGCGAAAACATCGCAAACATCTCTAGCTCTGTGTATCGACGTACAGAGGCTGAAAAGCTAATGGATCATGGTGACCCAGAACCCCCTACTCTTTACAAATCTTCAGTTCTTCGTAAGGCGAAGCAAGAAATCAAAGACGTGAAGACTGGTGTCATTCTTGGACCTGATCCTTCGACTTGTTTAGAACTTCTTAAACATGAACAGCCCTACGTTGGTAGTATTCATGACATCGGAATGGACAAGTTCTTTGTCCACTACTATTTTCCAGCACAGATGAATGTATATAAAATGTTCTGGAAATTAAGATATGTTGTTATGGCTATAGATGCAACAGGATTTCTAGTTTATAAACTTCAGCGCCTCAATGGTCCGTCAGGCCACATTTGTCTATATGAAGGGGTTATAAATGTCGACCACTTACAATTCCCAGTTATACAAATGCTTTCAGAAAAGCAAGACGCCAATTCAATTTTATACTGGCTAAATGAATGGGAGCGAAGAGGTGCTCCATGCCCTCGTGCTGTCGTTATCGACAACTCCGCTGCTCTTAAGTCGGCTGTTTGTAGATCTTTCGGACGATCGGTAGACGTCGCAGATTATAAGGAAAAATGCTTTTCGTATTTACTAGCAAATAGTGAAGTTTTGCCACCATGCTATATTCGTTTGGATGTTGGCCACCTTATACACTCAGTTCTGAAATGGAAAGGGTTGGTACCTTCACAAATGTGACGATTGAGAGACTTATATGGAAGAGTTTTCGGACTTCTTGTAGAATCCAAAACTCTCAGCGAATTCAGAAACATTCTGGTCGACGCCATGACCCTCGCTACCAGCGAAACTGCTTGTGACGCAATGGAGCAAAGTCTCAAAAATGTGAATCACTTGCTGAAAGCAACAGAAACACCTTATGTTTCATCAGCACTAGAAGAAGAAATAGCAGAAGAAGGCAAAAAAGACGACCCTCTTGATGAAATTGAAGAATCTAGGTCCATCAAAAGATGGATAGATGGAGTCTGAGAAACGGTAAAAGGTCGTTGCGCAAGTGAAAATCACAATTTAAATACGTATTACGCACCTGATGTTGCGAATCAATTTGAGAGAATGGCGCATGATTTTGTTTTGTGGTCTGCAGTTATGGTCACAGCTTTTAGGTCTCCTAAATCCAGGGCAACTTCAGCAACAGTAGGAGGGGATTTTAACGACTTAAAAAATCGAATCCTAAATAGAGACACAAAACCATTGCTCGTACATAAGTTCTTAGGTAGACACCTTCAAGCTATTTCTGGTATTTGTCGAATTGCTGCAGCCTCAACTATACACTCAGACATAGAAAAAGACCTAATTAAGCACGGAGTGCAGCACCAGGACAGGAGCGTAGACGAAGAGTGTGAGTATCGCCACGACAATGAAGATGAAATTAGATCTGATGGCATGTGAGAACTGGAGAAACAGATTTGGGAAGAAAGCAACACCACGACAAAACCCAAAGTTTTTGACACCATTTCCAGAACTGGGCGTGGCGTTGCATGCGCAAAAATTAAAACAACCTCCAAACCCACTCCTTAAAAACGGCTACCTCTGCTCTTTATTAACAATAAATGGCAATAATCTCCAAATCATCAATTCCTGCGCATTCGACTCACTGGTATCAATCGTTAGTAATGCGTACATCGAAGTTGAGAATTATCGAGCATTTGTGGATGATAACGACAAGAACATCTTTTTGAAAACAGCCAAAAGTCTGGCTACTGTTGGAGCCGTTATAGAGACATACTTACTGAGGGCTTCTGCTTTGGTGGATGTGCTAAAACCAATTGCCTTACTTCCAATGCCACTGAGGTCAGGTAAAAAGGTTGTCCAGACAGTGCAGTATGATTGCACTGTCAATGTTCGAACGCTGACTAGAGATCTATTAGGAGACTTGAACAGTCTCACGATTACAGCGACCTGTAACGAAGACTGTACAATGGTAGATAAGGCTATTGCAATAGTGGACACCGCTCCAGACATTGTAGTGGATTAGGGAATGGGATCATTAGTTCAGGCGATTCAAAGAAGTCTAGGACTGGATGTTCCGGATTGTCATCAAGTACCGGCCGCTGTCAAAATGAAACACTGTATTCACACCTGTAATGGAACTCCTGAACTACAACTCACGGGGCAGAATCATTTCTTCTTAGATACAGATTACCTTGGTTCGAAACTCCCTCTTAAAGGTTCCCAACAGTTTAATCGTCCCCATTGTTTATCGGAGATACCGACAACAATTCTAGTTACAGGCAGCGTTTATCATCTAATAGGTTTAGTTGCCCACCGACCTGGACACTATATCGCGTACAATAAACGAGTGGCAAGCAACACCTGGGATCTTCACGATGGCCTCGTGAAGAAGGTAATTAAAAACGTGGCCTCTAGTGAAGAAGTTATCCCTCATCTTCTTTGTTATGTAAAGATGTAAATAAAGTAGAAATAGTTATTATAAGTTTTTTGTTTAAGGATATAGACTATTTGAGACATCTTAACATTTTAACCGATCTGCGTCAAAAGGTGTGTCTGCTACGTTGGCGTGGTTGGTTAAAGAGACCTTCAAGAGAAACAACGTTTAAGATGTGCAAGGTTTTGTTTATTGATTTTGATTTCACAGTAATTTTTTTCTTATTGTGTGAAATTGAATGGAGTTAGCGAGTTTTTACTAATAATTTTTGTATAATTCATATTTAATTCGAATGTTTTTAAAGTCTGTTTTGTACTTCTTTCAATTTATTAAATTTCTACACGTGTAGTTGCGTTGAATGTGTTTATTTCACTTTCCAAAATAGATTTAATGTGGCAGTATCGTATACTCACCTGTAGAGTTCCTATATATCTTAGTAAGATAAGAGTTGAGAAAACACAAACGTCAGCGACCATTTTTTATCCAAAACATGCCTAAATCTGGAAAAATAATGTGTCAAAGTCACTAGATCGTTTTGAATAACCTTTTACAGGTTTTACTGCTGCTTCAAATCTCTCAAAACATAGCATAAAGGTAACTAGTGTTTCTACGGCAATGTGTATACGAGTACACGACGCGCTGGTTGGACCAATCACCCGTTTTCTCACTTATCTTACTGTATCTACTCTCCTGTATCGAAATACGTTAATAATAATAGTTTGTCAAAATTAAATAGTCAACGCTCATAATTGTGCATGCACGTGTATGAGCACGAGCATGCTGGAATATGACCGTGGTCGAAATACTATGCTACTAGTAAATCTCATATATTTGCGGGTGTCGCTTGCACAGCTGTTTTCTCACAGATAACAATAAACTGTCGAAATTCTGAGCCAAATTCGATCTGACACAATGCCTCGCAAGCAGGCGTTTATCGTATATGTTTTGTTCATGGATTAAAAATTATTTAAGCTTTTTTTACAGTATATTATGTATCAAGTACGCAAATTGGAATTTTAGGAGACGAATAGTTTTAAAGACGAAGCGACGAATGAGCCGATTCTTTAATTCTTTCTAAAACTATTTGCTTACGTGATGCTTACAAGATTTTTTGGTATCAGCTCTGCAAATTATCTGCTATAAGTCAAAAAGTGTAAATGATTTTTAATAACAAAAATCACGTTTCTAATGTGTTGCTAAGTTACTTTTCGGTCTACTAAAACACATTAAAGTACTCAACTCAGTCCGCAAATAGTAATTTACTATACAAGTGCGTAAAGCTACTCTTTAGGCACGAGTGGGGTCGCCTCGCGAGTGACAAAAGATGCTTTACGCATGTGTATCTTACAATATTTTATCTACGATAGAATCTAGAAAACACGGTAAATATAAAAAAATTAAAACACGTTTCTACTGACAACGTGCCTAATGAAATCTTTTAAACACGTTACTACGGACGACGTAAACTAATGAAAACATGTTATTAAACAGTCGTTTTACAAACTTAAAACTGCCAACTAAAAGGCAATTTTACACACTGTCGTAGATAAAATTCATTAAGGTACTATTTCGCTAGTCAGCTAAAATAGGAGTTTTCATACTCAAACAAGCCTGTTAGTGTCATTTTTCGGAGCGTGTACCAAAAATAGTTAAAACGAAAAATACGTTTATCTGAATAAAAAATCTCGAATGCCAGGTTTGTTATGGTAGGCTCCTTATAGCGAACCGACACTGCCAGTAACCCTTTTAGAAGTCCTATTTTCAAATTGGGGTTTAAGTGTCGGCTTGTCAATAAGGTTTTAATAGTGTATTACGTAACAAGTCAGTAAAGACACTTTCCTGACGTATTATGTATACTATTTTTTAAACCGTTTACATTTAAAAGAACTCATTAATCATTAATCACAAATCATTCAAGATGTTTAAATTTTTGACAAGAATCGTGTTGATGGATTAATAATAATCTAGCCCATATTAATATTACTGCTATGAATAAATGATGAGCTAATTTAATTGAGTACTTATTTAGTTGAGCTAGGTAGGGTACTTTCCTAATTAGTCAGAAAAAAGACTACTTCTCTGCCTTAACTGAGTCAGGGAAGTAGACACTTTCACGCCGGTTTCAGAAAAACCTAATTTGTTTTGATCTAACTTCATGTGATATAGAGAATTGTTGCGAAAATATAACCGAATAAAATTCTAGTTATAATATGTAGAGGTGTATACACGTAGAATTCAGCTGAACAAACTAAGAAAAAATGGCCACTAAGAATAGCTAGTTGAACACTTTGTGTTTAGCTGTGAGTGTAATTGCACTAGTTCCAGCAGGGGTGGTCATGGTGTAAACAAACGCTAGAAATCCATTCCCACTAAGACATGGTCAAATTACAATTTTGGGTTCCCACCAAGAAATTGTCGATTTATCATTTTGGGTTTGGCTGCCGTGAAACTGGCCCGACCCAAATAGGGGTGCTAGTTATAGTATACAGAGGTGTAAACAAATGCTGAAAATAACTAAACATACGTAAACAAAGGATTGCCACCAAGAAATTGTGGATTTATCATTTTGGGTTTGGCTGCCGTGAAGCTGGTCCGACCCAAATAGGGGTGCTAGTTATAGTATACAGAGGTGTAAACAAACGCTGAAAATAACTAAACAAACGTAAACAAACGATAAACAAAGGATTCCCACCAAGAACTTGTCAATTTGTCATTTTGGGTTTGGCTACCGTGAAGTTGGCCCGACCCAAATAGGGGTGCTGTGTATAATATGCAGAGGTGTAAACAAACGTTGAAAATAGATAAACAAACGTAAACAAACGATAAACAAACGATTCCCACCAAGAAATTGTCAATTTATCATTTTGGGTTTGGCTGCGGTGAAGTTGGCCCGACCCAAAGAGGGGTGCTGTTTATAGTATACAGAGGTGCAAACAAACGCTGAAAATAGCTAAACAAACGTAAACAAACGATTCCCTTTGAAGTATTACTAAATCTTTGTCTGGGTTTGGCCAACTTCACAGACATCAGCTGGGCTATTGTTTAAAACAATTGACGTACCTTTTAGGGCGGCGAACTCTCAAGGGGGTATATAAGAATTTTGATGGTCTTCGAGCGTCACTTACTTAATTTTTTGGTCACTTCTGATTTTACTGTCAAACATTGGTAATTAACTTCAAAACTTCAAGTAAAAATTTAACTCCTAAATTAGTTACTGCGATATTAGAACTTATAAATTAATGTTGTGCAAATCACATGTTGCAAACTTTAAAATTGTGTACCATATTAGCGTCGTCACACTACGTTCCAGGGACACCGTAAAAAAATACCGATAAATGTAGTCTACCATAAAATAGAGATTATAAATACAAAATGGATTTGAAGGCGAAATAGAATATTTAGGACGTGTTAATACAAATATCTACATGAGATTTACCTTTGAACACAACGTAATATTAAAGGTAGCTTTCCTTTAAAAAATCAACGGGCATATATTAATTATTTGTGGTTGCAATTGTTAACATAAACATTTAACAAGTAAAATATGAAGTCATCAAAGAACAATAGGCTGAGTACAATGCATTTCTATAACGGGTGGTAGAATTAATCGAATATCATTTAGTTAGTAATTTTTACAATGCATTGTCTAGACGAGTATGCGTCGTTATGGTTTCTAATAATTATTACTACGCTCTAGTTATAAATTATTTGTTATCTACTATGAAATTGCATTCTAAACAGAAAATAGCAGCCCACAATAGATGCCGTATTTATGGTGAACTAAAGTTAAAAAACTCGTTAAAAATCAGTTATAATCATTTTTATTAATCTGATTAAAGATTTTAATAGTGCTGGACTAAGTCATATGATTGGATCATAATGATCGTAATTATGAACAAAGTATGCCCTACTTCTCGTTAATTTTAGCCAGTTATATAATATAATTTCTTAAACATGACATAATTAATCTTATTTATTACTAAGAGGTTATTGGATGGAAGTAGTATTTAGAAAGGTATTTTTATTTTACTTAGTTGAAAGGTACAGAATACTTGTAATTTTGAGTTTAGTTCTTAGAAATATCAGAAAGAAAAACAAATATAGTTTTGCAAACCATGTAGATACAGTTCAAGGAAAAGTAAATTTCATGGCCAACCATTCGGAGCATACTAAAACACTGGATTTAATTATAAGAAAATAATGCAATACTGTTACAGGATCCACAACGGGCCCAAAAAGGTGCACGATTTAGCTCAGTGGAAAGAGGGGGTTGGAGGCTGGACGAAATGGCTCGCTGGCGATAATAAAAAAACCAGAGTGTTTAGGAGGTACCAGAGCTAATATTTGTAATTTATGTGGGCGTCACCTGAGGCATCTATCGGGGATGGAATAGGGATTCCACCAGGAGATGACCCTTGGCGGCGGAAAGTGTTCTCAGCTCAAAGATATTGCGCCGCAATTTCTCAAATGCTCATCTTATTTCAGAATTTGGGTAACTGCATTAAATTTGAGAAGTAGTATATTAAGGCTACAGCATACCTATTACGATTGGTGACGACAATCCGAGTTCCTCGAGTGCGCGACTGGCAGTCTAAATAACATTCCACTGCACCACAACGAGGCTGGAATTTAAAATTGAAAGGGTGTCTTGAAAACTTTTAAATTTGACGACGTCAAAATTGCTTTGAAAAACAAAATAGCCCTATGGGCATATGGCTCTGCCGAAATCAAAGAAAGCATAAAAACCTTGAACCAACACAAAGTCCAAGGTACGACTTTATTGCGGAAACCGTTCAGTCTACCAGCTTCATATAGACTCATAAGCTTTCTGCCAGTACTGAGCAAATTATTTGGAAGCATTCTACTGAACAGACCCAGAAAGATGCTGATTTGGATATCCCACCGCTAAATCAGAAATTAAGTTTTACAGAAAACCATACGACAATCTAGCAGATACGTATGGTAATGAATCAAACAGTCATCATGTCTGAATGACGCGCAGGCGCTTGATAATATTTGGTTTACTGGTATACTCTTCACGATACTACAGAATTAAATACGAAAATGAGCTCTCTACTACTCAATTAGGATGATACATATGGGAGTATCTCTGAACCATTGTACTATATAAGGCTGACAGCTGCATTTGCGACGATGCAATAATGGTTTCTACTTACAGATTTAGTTTGAAAATCTTCAACAGCAGCTTAATATTACAAGTGACTGAATGAGCAAATGACTAATTAAAATAAACGAAAACAAATCGGTACAACTAACGTTTGCAACAAAAAATTCATGTCTATCGTTGAGAGCAAACGATATACCAGTGCCCAGACGTACGGAAGGCAAATACCTTGCTCTTTATCTTCACAAACGCCTTACCAGGCATCGACACATCTAAGCTAAGCAAATGCAGATGAATCTAAAGTATACGCAAATATATCGGTTACTAGGACCAACAACTAAGTTTTCGGTCAATAATAAAGTATTAGTCTATAAGAACATATCAAACTCATGGGGATATACGGTGCTCAACTCTAGGGATCGGTATTTCCGTTATCGTGATTATTCCACAACCTCTCCGCGACTGGAACAATGTGTGCTGGGATGATTTCCCCTAGCTACTAGGGAACCGTCTTAAGGACATCCCCTTCTCCACCGACATCTACAAAGTTGATACAGTCGTCGTTTTTTTACCATAACTATCTAAGGGCCGTTTAACCGCCCACCTCTCCCACCTCAAGTGATGGCACCCATTCGCAAAAAGCATCACCTTTATCGACAATTGGTTCATACCAGGACCCGTCATATCAAGACCCAGTGAAACTGCTTTAAGGTTATTTTCAGCGTTTAAACCACCACGGAACAACGTTGTAGAACAATCTACTCAATCCTTGACTACCGTGAGGCGACGAGATTCTAGAGAAGCTGAAAAGCCTTAGGGGATAACGACGTTTTTCCGGAGCTTTTCTTTATCATGGTGGTGTGGCTGTGGTGGACCACAGCAACAGTCTGAGATCTTTACCGGAACATTGGAGCAGGTGCATCATATCCCGAACCATCCCAACTTTTTCCATGAACTACTCCAAGTTATTCTACTACTTTAGGTCATCGTTCGTCCTATAGGAAAGCAGAAAGTCCTCGACGTCCTGGTCTCCCGGAAGGAGACCGCTCCAGAAACGACAGGGTCGACCGCTGAATCTTCCGTCAACTTCTCGAAATAACCATCACACTTCTTACAGCTTCTAAGATTTGACGGTTTTTGTTCTCAAATAAGCAAAACCCAGTTTCTGCTTTAGCTCCACACGAACGTCACATTAGCAATCAATTCCGCTCAATGCCCCCTCGTCGTCGTGCTGTACAGTGAGAGACCTTTCGACATCGTTTGGTATAAGGAACTGCCGTCCACCTTTTCTTTATCCGTATTATTAATGCCTACCCCACTTCTAGTCAGCACCAGGTTACAGTCCGCCGCATCGTTCTCCCCAAGGGGCGGGAACATCGAAAGGCTCTATCCTCCTCCCTCTGCTCTTTATCAACGCCTGGGCTAACATGCCTTTTTTACTCAACCCGTGTCCAGGCCATATGGGCCAAAGCCAACGCCTGTGCCTCTGCCTCTAATCTTTTATCATCTTTGCTTTTGGGACTTGACAGCTGCATTCGTCATTGGAATATTAAACCCGATCTCAATAAAACGCAAACCATAACGTTTTTACTCCTCCATCGCCACATCAAGGCAATATTAAATGCAATCACCTTGACGCTCTAAAACTTTAGAATAGAGTTCTCCACCTTTGTGATCTATCTGGGAGTCCATTTAACTTCTACCTTAAGCTGGGACTCCTAAGAATTCTCAAATCTATGCAGGGGAGTGCCACCCTTTCAAAGCATTGGAGAGTGTCGCTTCCGCATATTTATGCACATTGACAAAACCTTTATGCGTACCACAATTGACTACCGTCTCAGATGTTTTAGCGCTTTGTCCCGCTCCAGCACCAAGAAGCTAAAGGCAAAGACGGTCCTCCTCTCATAACTGTAGATTCTCCCATCTTCAAAGTCGATTTGTGCAACCAGCGAACCAACAGAACCAACACCACAGCGTCAATCTCAGAACTCTCGCTTTCCAGACTAGTCACCCCAAGACGAAAACGAGGTTCCAACATCCGATAACCCCTTTATTTCTTTAGTTGGTAACCATATATTATATTTATTTATTTTATTTGCGTAACTTATGTTACTAAATTGCATTTCCTACCAGATTCCAATCAGGGGTGGTCTCCTTATAAAGGCCGGAAAGTTGGTTTGACTAATATTTATTTATTGTAATTATTTTTGAACGGAAACATGCCACCGGCTAAGTTCGGGAAAATGATTGGGGTTCGACTTACCTTCTTTATAAGGTGACGAATTAAATTAACGGACGCCAAGTGGTTTAATATAGCACATTTACCCCTCAGTTCTTGACACGAAAAACCAAGTAGCTCAAACGAAGCCAAAAATTAAATAAAAACCAAGAAGTCACGAATATCATCACAGACGATAAACTGGATACTAAATTAGCAGATGTATAAAACGATATCTAATTACTGGTATTCCACAAACTAATATAAAGTGTACAAAAACTCAATATTAACACATAAATACATAAACATCACAGATTCTACTTAATTACTAAATATCCAAAGCTGCATTTTTTATTGGGAGCCTCAAGTGTAATACATTATATAATGTTTGGGGCTTTTTCTGTTATTCGAATTGTCAATAATAGAATTATATCTCGGCTTAAACTGCGTCGTCTTTGTAGATAAACACCCAGCATTTGTTTGCTTAATGTGTTTTTGACTCTGATGATGCAATTGAATGTCTTGCAAAACGTTAGTTTAAATCGGTGCACAAACAGTAAATAGACCAAATATGCCTAAGTATCGTTGTTCGCAAGGTGCTCTAATAACAAGGAGGGGTGGTTTCTAAGAATTGACGAGCCACCAATGAACATAACCGCTACACCAACCCTTGCTTGAGTTCGCAAGGTGTTAGGCATATTAAGCCAACAAATGCTAATATTGTAATAAATTACCTAAGTGATTTAATGGGACCTTTAAAACGTTACTTATTAATTTACTGAAGTCCTTAATTGGGAAGCAATTACTGTAGTTGCTGCTAAAAGAGATGAGAAACATTAACGCCATAATGCAATAATGCAATTTTCTGCACCAGAAATTTAGAATAAAGAATTTCACTCTTTGTTTATACTTTATATTTGTAAGAGGGCTCTGTGTAATAATTAGGTTAGCCAATCAGCGACTCAATTTAGCTATAAAGTGTAACTTTAATTAACATTATACAGTTTCTTCAACACAGAAACGATTCCCAAATTATTAAATACTTATCGAATTTCATTAACTACTAAAAAATTTAACAAGGCGAATGCTGATATGGGATATAGAAATTAACTGGATTAGTTTTCAAGTCGTACCGCTAGCCGAACTTGGTCTTCGAAGGCAAATACAAAATTATAGTAAGATTTAGTCGAATACATAGTACATATTCCTTCCTTCAAAGCTAGTTCTCGACGCTGGATTAATAATTGAATCCACTTGGGACCAGCTAGAATGCCTCCAGGGCCTCCCGCAGCAATGAATTCCAGGAGTTAACCTCAAAACATGTCCTCCAAGTTTAGAAGTTTCTAATTAGTGCTTCCAAGACACTGCCATAGAAACATTCCAACGAACAGCGAAAGTAAAAGACAATTCCAAGAGGAAAATAATATCTTACCAGAGCTCTGCCTATTTAGACCCCAATAAGATAGTAATTCATAGCCCACGCAACACGTGGTGGTCTTAATAACTTCTATTACAGCTACTATCCAATTACTTAAAGCTTCCTTCTCGATAACGTTTCAAATCTGCAAAATCATCTTGTCCTATGGGTTGCATAGCGAGTTACTTATGCCTAAGCACGCAGTGGCAAGCAAATCTGCCAAAAGCGGAAAGAAAATGCCCTTCATTCTATTAAACTGTGGAACACGAGCGGGTCTTCAAACAATTTAACTGTCTCATTATAACTGAAATGTGGCTAAAATAGGAGTGTCATCGATGGATGACTTCTTTTCCACGCCGTTACAATACTATCATATTGGCTCAATACCTTTTATTTTGCAATTAAAGTAGATTGAAAAATATCAATAAAAATACAATTGAAATTAAAACAATGTGAGAGGAGTAACTAATGGAAAGATGACTAATTTAAAAAATTTACTAATCTAAAAAAAATCTCAAGAAAAATGTTAAGTTTGTTTATTTTATAAAACCTACATCAGTTAACTCTTATCTACAAAATATTAATTTCATATTTGTTCTAGTTTTTGACAAATCTTAAAGCAATTTAAAAAATAGCTTCTTATTTGAATCTCTAGTTTTGGTTTGTCAGTGATATGAAATTGCAAGTTAAATAAGTAGAAGGAAGTTAAATACTAACTAATCTTGCATAGACTTAATATTGAATATACTAAACATAATTTTAGTCTTTAGCTTCAACTTCTGGGAGTATACATGTTAAATTTTGCTTTAATTAATGTTTTTTATAGATTTACTGGCACAAATTGTAGACTAGTAAATTACATTGCTACGAAGATTGAAATTATTATTGCTGCAAGCGACATACACCTTCACAGTTAATACAATGTATCAGTAAACAGTTGAAAGGAAGAATTCGCAATTTAAAATTGCGCATTAGTACATGCCACCTTCGGACGAATAAAATATTAGAAATAAATTAGAATCTGTAACACTTCGGCTAAAATATATAAGACGGGCTGACATAAACAATGACAATTAAAGTAGCTAGAGATGGCTAAGGTAGCTCTGTTCATTTTGGTAGCTGCAGTTCTATGTTGCGTAAGTACTTTTTACCTTCAAATTAATTTTTGTTAAAAATTGTGTTCAATAATTTCAGTTAATAGAGGTGCAAGCCCAGGTTGATCCTGCAATGTCAGTTCCTTATTTTTTAAATGAAGTGGCTATTCAGGTTAAGCACGAGCCCGTCAAGGTAAACGTTTATCCATGCAATTTAATTGCGAACTTCGTTTTTTTGTGGTTGCTCTATATTCAGGTTTTTTAAATTTAGATCTTGACAACTTTGGGTCTTACGATCTGGGATATCTTCACGGGGGCCGTTTTTAATTTTGTGACGAGGTTTTTCGATCGCCTGCAGGACGTAGTGCTCCGAAGACCGTACTGAAATTATGAATAATGAGCGAAATTGTGTTTTTGTAAACTCGTTGGCAATAAAAGCAATGTATCTATCTAATGTTTTCTATTTAATTGGCTTAAACGACCACCGGAATTGTTTTTGCTACTTCGTCCAGTATTTTGGAAGGAATAGAAAATCGATAAGGTATCTAAACAGAAACGGTATGAATTGCAAGGAAATCCTCAAAATGCTTTTTCATGCAGTTGACTTCAAATTTGCTGTGATTATATTAAATGTAATGTGTTTAATATCAATTTAACCAAACACTATCAGTAAATTAGAGAGAACTTGGTATAACCACTTGGATACTAACTTATACTGACGAAAATATTTCAAATTTATTATTATCATAATTGTCATAGAATCTTAAGAGCTGTTTGTGATTTTCTAATGAAAAAAATATTAAGTAAAACAAATAAAAAAAAGTCAAATCTTTACAATTATTGATTTTCCAGTTTTGTTACAGCAAAAACAGGATTACGACTTAGTAACAAAATAAAATTGCTCCAATCAGATCAACTCTAAGAAACTCTCGCCCGAGGCGATTGAATATGGACTATATTCAAAAGGTACCTGGACAAATTCGAGTTATTGTTAGGTTCTACCTGTTGTGGCAGTCTGGAGGGGATATGGTATGCCTCCCCACATGAACGGTGGTGTCGCTCATTTACAAGAAGTTCAGCTGGAAGAGAAAAAGTAACCTTTTTAAAATGTTAGCTTTATTTCATCTGAATTCAGCGCTACAAATAAATTGCAACTTGCAAGAAAAGCTATATTGAAATAACACAATAGTAATTTGTACAACTAGTTTTGAAAGTCATACTTTGTTTCATGAATTTTCAAGCAAATGAATGAAAAAAAGCGACTTTGAAAACGTGTTGTACACGTAGTTTTTTGCATAGTGATGTCTTGTAACTCGAACTTTAGTCGAAAAGGACTTCGGAATTTACAACTGTCAAATTAACATTTCAATAAAATAGTTAAAAAAGTGTACTTTTTTCACGATTTTGTGTTAAAAAAGTGGTACTTTTAATACGATTTTTCGTTAAAAGACGATTTTCATGATCACTATGCAAAATAGCTATTTGTGCAACAAAAGCTAAAAGTAGCCCTTTATGCACGAGTTTGCACACAATATTTTTTCTACCACCTGTAATTTACTGTTATTAATCCATAAATGTCGATTTAACAAACGTTTGCATTTATGACAGTTATAATTTATGTCATAACTAGCTGACCCGGCAAACGTTGTTTTGGATTATGATATGATGGGGAAAACTCTTCAAACCATTAAGCACAGAATCATAAAAGTATGAACTGCAAATAGAAAGTCGTACAGTGTATAGAAAAACACACTTTCGATATTTTACAATTTTCCGCATTTCCCTTTGGATTTTTCCGAATTTTCTTTTTTGCTTAACCACCTCCGCAGTAAGACGAACAAAGCAAAAAACATCCAAATCGGTAAAGTCGTTCTCAAGTTTTTGCGTTACTAACACACGGCGATTGATTTTTATATGGACTTGATGCGCAGGTGAATGTTCTGGAGCCATTAGCTGTCAAAGTCAGTTATCAAATGTAATTATAAATGTACACATTTCACGTTATTCATTACATAACGCTTTAATTATTTAAAAAACACTTTACCTCTAACGCAAGACGTAACTAAAATAACTTTACAACCTCACTTCCAGTTAGAAATTGTAGTTTTATAACCTCAATTCACATTTAGCACATGGGCTAAAAGTAAACAGCTGATTTCACTCTTACCACGCTAAATTATAAAACGTCACCTTTAGTGAAAAAAGTTAGCGCTAAAAGGCTTACTTTTACTAGTGGTCGTAGAATAATACATTTGTGGCGTCCTAAACAACACTAATTTTATCGGCGGCGTGACGTCACGTGTGCTGCACATGAAATTCCTAGGAATGATTTTCCGTGGTACAATTGTACTGGACACAAGTATTGACAGCCTTATAACAGACTCGCAACAGTTTGTAAAAAGTACTTCACAGTTCTCAGAAAATCTGTTCGATATTAAGGTGAGGATTTACTCTCAAGGATTGTAACATAAACTTGCAATTATTATAACTTCACTTGTGAGCAGACACTACGATTAATACAGAACCAAATTAAAACTACCGTATACGATAATAGCAGAAAAATTCAAGCAAGTGCACTACCGCATTTAAAATTTAGTTTATAAATAACGGTTTTGATCAAAATAACATAAATAAATTGCGTTTTAACGTTAAAACTTAAGTTTATTTATTTTATTTTAATGAAAACAGAAATTTATAAACTAAATTTTAAATGCGATAGTGCACTTTTTTGAATCTTTCTGCTTATTGTCGTGTATTGTAGTTTTAATATGGTTCAGTATTAATCGTAGTGTCTGCTCTCAAGTGAAGTCATGCAACTTTAGGTTACATTTCGTAAGAGTAAATTCCCATATTAACCCTGTTTTATTTTGTATTGACATTTACGTACCTTTTATACTTAAGTTTATTTGAAAATATAAAATGTAATGCTTAAAACAATATATTTAACCATTCCAAAGTGTTCTGAATCTAAGCAATCGAAGACATTAACGAACTCTTATGTTACAATTAAATATAGCAGTACATTTCGGCACATTATAAATCTATCTGTGTGGCAATATTATATCTGTTTTTGTTAAATTTTTTGCTGAAGACATTGTAAGATATTTAAATTTATTTCTGTTCCCGATGTTATCGTTATCAACTTGAAATATTTTTATTAGTTCATAGACTAGTATCTCTCATACTTTTCTTACATTTAGTTCTAGCATCCTTTCGTAGTCATGTATTAACACACTTAAAAGGTGGGGTATAAGGTCTTTGTCCGTTTCTATAGCTTCTGCACATATCTTTTTCTTATTTTTGCCTATAAGTAATTGACAACGATAACCTGCTTTAGGTCCATTCGATCTACTTCATCCTCCAAACCTCTTCGCCTTGTTTTTACTCTCTCGATTAGTGTATTTGTTGCCCAGGTAATATGAGGAAGTCAGTCGGCTTTTAGTGTCTTTTATAATTCAGTTGTCTATTTCTTAGTTTAAACACTAACAACTGGTAATATCAGTTCTAACGCCAGCTAATTCAAGTGTGCAGAGCATAAGTTTCTCTGCTAACATCATGGTTACTATTTTTGTTGCGGTGATCTGGTTGGGTGAAATAATCACGTTAATGCTGTTTTACACCTCTAGTTTTCTGCCGTGATGTAGCTGATGGGCAATAGGAAAAACTTTGGAGTCTTGATATTTGGTTCCTATATGCTTTTTGGGTCGCTGTAGGCAAATATCAGGTTTGCCAACATTTCATTTATGAAGATGCATTTCATATACCATTTTTGATATACGGAAAATAAATATTTTTTGAGTTACTTTGAAATTACCTGCGACAATTCTTTTTTTTTCGCTTTTAACACATAGCTTCGCGGAGCTCTCGCGGCGGAATGATGCATCGAAGAAAAAAAACGTCACGTATGTACATAAAATGTAGGAAATTTCATGCTCTTTCATTTCATGTGGTTCATAGTTTTCGAGTAATTTTAGAAATACTAAAAAAAACTGTTTATTTTACATCGTTTTTGCTTAAAAAACATATTTCCGGTCAAGATTCTTGTTGGAAAACCTGATATTCGTATAGAGTGACCCACAAAACATATAGGAACCAAATATCAAAACTCCACCTATTTTCTACCGTTTGACTGGACTATAACTTTGCGGCGCTCTCGCGGTTGAACTATTGGTCTGAGAAAAAAACCTCAAGTGCATAAAATGTAGAAAATTTTACCTTCTTCCATTTTATATACTGGCCGCCATAAGTAAATGAACACCCAGTAAACGTTGGACAATTTGAATGAAATTTTCAGAAAAGATGTATTTTATTCATACTAAGAAACGATGAAAATTACAGCATGACCCAATTATTGCAACAATTTTGAAACACTAATAATGCGTTGATCCTCCTGCGTTTCTTACACATTCAGCTAGTCTGTTACGGTATTAATTCATCAGATCGACATAGGTCGTATTGATTGTTCAAAAACGGGTACAAACTACAGGGTTCGCCGGCTTTACCAGAAAGAACACAGATCTTAATGTGTTGGAGCAGATTTTGTTGCTCCGGTTACTCGCACTTAACTCAGTCGGGAAGGCGTGGTTCGAAAGCTCAAAGAAAAACCGGCGGCACTTACCCTGATGGATTGCTTAAGATAGATGCCTAGAGCGCCACTTGTTTCTAGATAGGGAATGGCAAACGTGTTAGAAACAAGAACACACACGTAGCCTATGGGGAAGGTTCTCCACGCAACTGCACTCAGCTACAGCGTCCCCTCCACCAAGCTCCTTCGGGCCTGTTGGTATATACACGGTGTGGCCTTGCGACAAATGACTTACCTTGATGGCCACACCCTCTAGAGCAATAAAAGAAAACACTGACAAGCCCAAATCTAGGGGCGTTCTTAATTGAAGCGCAGGCTTTGGGTTCACATTTAATTACACTAGGCTTTTGCCGTAATTAACTAATGACTAAAGGGTTCAGCAACAACAAATAACTAGACTGAAATTAGCAAAGGTTTATGTTTAATAGCCCACCCAGCGGTGAGTTTAAATTTAATACAAGGGTACATCCTAACTGGAATTTCGGGGTCCCCTAGCAAAAGTTAACTTAATCTAAGCATCATTAACACATAAACAGAACAAAATCACAGGAGAGACGCCCCTGCGTCTAATAATTAATTTGAATAGTTTAATCAAACGGGCGTACGCAATGTCCAATATAAACTTCAATAGCGCACGACAGATGGTCGATATCACTTCACACGGCACATAATTAAACAAAGCGAAAACACATATTTACTGTAAACAATTTTACCTTAACCCCAAAGCGTGTTTTTTTTTTTTTTGGCGGGAGCTGTGAACGAGGTCCTGGTGAAGTCACTTGGCAGTGAGGGCTGCAGTGCAAACGGAGTTGTTGGGACGAGAGTTCAGGGACTCCCCAGTAATCAGGAACAAGAGATGACGGCCTTCGATAAAGCTCGGGTGCAACGTAACGAGGTGTTGCAAAAAATCCCTCAACGGTTGTAGGAGAAATGACAGCAAATAATACACTATTGCGCGGCGGGCTCCCAAAAATTACAAAAAGCACGGCGTTGATACACAAATTTGCAAACAGCAATGGTTTTCCCCACTTAACAGGGAAAAGTTAGTTAAGGCTTAAAGATGTCGTCTCTAATCAAATGTGCAACTAATGCAAATATCTCCCCCTGGGAAGTAATCTATAGGAGACGAATCGGCCATTCGTATCAACGCCGAGTTACTTCACTTCACTTCATCTGCCCGTGCACCAACAATGAATTGCTTCAAAAGTTCGAGCTTGACTCACTAAGTTCAGAAAAATCAACACGCAGATTTAATAAAAAGGCAACGAAACTTGCTACAGGGCACTCACAAAAATAGCGCAGCCCCCGGCCGAGGCGCCAGGGGTCGCGTTCTACTCAAACGTTCTTGGTCGGAAGCTGGCTACTCATTAATTAATTTCAAATCGGGCTACGCGTGACGGATACAATGGAAGAAAATTTCGAACCCCAAAACCATAATTTCTATATGTGCGGTTAACTAAGGGCTTATCGAAACTTATTTCACTTGCCCCTAGAACGTTCTAGAAGAAATTTCTTGCTGTACAGTGGATCCCAAAAATATTAAGTTACAAGGTCAATCCTGCGGAACTTTAAACGATAATTTATAAGAGGGACATTAAGCTGTCATATTCCTAGAAGCTTTAACTACGTCGGGCAGTATTTAAATAAGTTGAAGGTTGGGGCTCAAAGCGATTTAAGCTGGGACGTAAACAAAGGATGCCTTATGTTCCCAATTCGAAGAAATATGATTTAGACGGAAGTGACTGCAATAGATTACATACGGCTCCGAGGAAATGCTTATTAGTGAGAATTCCAAGGACCGCGGGCATATTTGAGCTTGAACTGAATGAATTGGCTGCAGCATTTTAAAATTATAATACAGGGCCGTACCCGAAAATTTTACATAGAATAATTTCAGCTTAAATGCACTAATAATACCCAAATCGTGGAATTGATAACAAGAATAGCTTAATGACGTCAAAATCACTTAACAAGTCTATTAGACATACTTACTTGAAATAAGCTAATCAATAGTAGCTTGTGGTATTGAATCCCAAGCTTCTAAACTCTGTTGTTGGAGAACATCTAGACTGTTTGGGGGTGGTTGTAAATCATTGATCCTGCGTACTAGCATATCCCACACTTGTTCGATTGGTGATAAGTCTGCCGAAAGAGAAGGCCATGGAAGACGATCAACATTAGCATTTTCCAGAAACTCTGTGGTCACCCTAGCGGTGTGTGACAGCGCTTTATCTTGCTGAAAAACGGGATTTACTAGTTGCTGAAGATATGGAACTAACACTGGTTTCAGCACGTTAGTGATGTAACCAATTGCATTTAGCGTTCCTCGAATAATTACTAGAGGAAATCTACTTCCATGGCAAATAGCCCCCCACACCATCACACCTTGAGTAAGAGCGGTATGTCGTTCTACAGAAAACTGCATGTCTCTCCTTTCTCCAGCATGTCTTATGACCATTCTGCGACCATCATGGGCCCATAAACAGAATCGAGATTCGTCACTAAAAACTACTCGATTCCATTCCTCATTCTATTGCAACCTTTCATTACACCACTATAGTTGTGCAGTTTTATGACGTGGAGTTAGAGGTAAACAAAGAAATATTCGGTACGACGCGACGTAAGCCCAAAAGATCTAATTCTTCGATAAACAGATCGTATGGAGATTTGCTGGTTAATTAAACCCTTAATCCAGCTTCCCGTAGACCGATTATTCTACCACGTTCGAACTCAGATAATTGATGAAAATTCGCCCATTGCCGAACAGGAGGCATCTTTTTACACTCTAACAAGACTAACTAAACTTTCAAGTACACTTTATAATGACAACTAAGTAAATAATGATAACATAAAAACAAAAAGATTTTTTATTTTTTTGCCTTGCGGTAACTTGATCAATTGATTGTATCTTGCTGAAATTTGCATTGTTTCTTAGTACGAATAAAATAAATCTTTTCTGAAAATTTCATTCAAATTTGTCAACGTTTACTGGGTGTTCATTTACATATGGCGGCCAGTATATAAGTTCAAAATTTACGGAAAATGGTTAGCTCTCGGGTAATTTTAGAAAATCTAAAAAAGCGGTTTTTACACCATTTTTACTTAAAAAACGTTTTTCCGGTCAACATTTTTGTTGGAAAACCTGATATTCGTGTACAGCGACCCAAAAAACATTTAGGAACAAAATATCAACACTTTCCCCTATTTTCTACCATTTGACTAGACTATTATGTTTTATTGGCGGCAACCTAAGTGCTGCTGTCAGGTCAAGCGATTATGCCAGTAAAAGGTTGTTGGTGTCGGATCGCATGTGTCATTTCCCACATTTCTGCCAGTTTGGCACTTCGAAATTGTCAGATTAATAAAATGAGACTAGTGAACCGTTTTAAAACCGTCTTTGATGTAGTGCATCTTTTGAAATAATCCTGTGGGGCACTTCACATTCGAATTACTTTGAATTTAATTGTCTGCACCACTTTCGGTCACCATAACATGGACCTTTGACATTATTTCATATTTCTTGTACCACCCTGCTTATACTATGGTCTTTTTCTGCTTCAACAAGTAGAATCAAATTTTATTGATTTCTTGACAAAGCCGGCGGTTATAAAATTAATTTGATGAACAAATCTACACTCAGCTAAGTGTTATAATACATGTAACCACCAGTTGCGAACTACGTGTGTCATTCAGGTTAAATTAATTTGGCTTGTACGTCACGATGACGTCATTCAACAATACACACAAGGTAACATGTTTTACTGGCTCAAGAAGGTGACTGGCTCGCCTGCGGCTCGTCAGTCATATCCTTCTATTCGCCAGTAAAAACCGTCTTACCAAGCTAGTAATGTTAAATACTATAAATCTTCCCGCTTCCAATAACCCAGTTCGATATTGTTTTAGGCACCTCGCCTTGATTATTTCAATGACGCAAGACAGACTCCGACTGCTCAATTATTTCTGGTCGCTTAGAACTCTGCTGATTCTTCACAATTTACTGACTCTTTGCTGATTATGGAAATTACGCCGTAGCTGCACTCTTGGAAATACGATGGACTCGTTGTTAAGCCCTTATTCTCGGATTTCAACAGCTTTCCGGAGCCTTCACACTCAATTTTACAGCTTAATCCTACCTGGGAAAATTTCGCAGAGCTGGAACGAAGCTGGTCTGAGATGACGCCGTTGAATTTTCTCGGCTAGAAATGTTTCCCTGGCTGCCAAAGCTGGTTGGAACGTCCCTGCAGGTTTCGTTGATCTATTGGACTGCCGATCTCTTGGCTCCGATAACTAATTTGCTCGTAGATCTTTGGAGTTTTGAAGTGCTCGCTGCGGAACTTCAGTCGCAGATGGGATTACTAATTTTTATAAATTTATCATGGCGGATACTGCCACAAACACTTCCACTTATGCACTTATGTGGGTGGATATTGATTTAATATTTAAAACATGTATTTCAAATGGAGCACAATTTAGCCCAACTTTCAAATAATTTAATTGCAATTGTTCTTCCTTGTTATAAACAAAATAGCATCATGTTGAAATGATACGGAAATTAGTTTTGATAATGAATGGTCATAAATGGAATAAAGTTTGGTACATAAAATTAAAATTAACATTTCTGAAATATACATTATTGTCTTTTATCTTATCATTAAAATAGTTCTATGGCGTTGCACACAAAAGTTTTTTTAAAATTTATTATTAATGTCACTGCTCTGCTCTATTGCACTTTATTTTTAAATACACTGGTATTTCTGAGTTCACAATTTTCACGTCACTAGCATTTCTCTTCTGTTACCTTCTTCTAGAATTGCGCTTTGCAAATTTTTTATTCTTCTCTTGTTTAACCTTTTAGCTTTGCTCACAACTTTCACTATACTTTGGTTTTTATTGACAACTAAGCTCTTTTAAAAATGCACGTAACAAACCTTTTGTATCAATTAAATTTTGTGTGGTATCCCAACTCTGTGCTTTATTGAATCGGTTAATTATTTTGCACTGCGAACAGAGCCAAGTTGTGGGCTTAATACCATTTCAATATCTATTATACCATAACAATGTGCTCACATGTTTTCCAAATTCACGTAAATTGCCTGAATAAATACTGAACAGTGTTTGAGCAAGTGAAGCTCTGTCTTCAATTTTTTTTTAATTTGATTAGTTTTTATATCCGTATAGGCTCCATTATTTTCTATTTCTAACGGGTTTTTAGTTTTATGCGTTGAATAAGTACTCTATGGCGTGAATAGCCTTACCCACTAATTGCTTATATTTTCTTTAGTCAGAATTAAAAAAAAAAGATTTTTCCAACTGTAGAAATCAGTTCTTCGAGTGATCCATTTATACCTCAAAAGTATGTTTCGCCAATAGTACTAGTCATGTTACAAAGGATTAAATAAATTCATATTAGGGAAACAATATGTCTACTTCCGTATCAAACCAACCTGCACTACAGACAATCGCTTCTATTCTTCAAATATTTTTTATAATTTTGGGTTTAGTGCACCTATATTATAATATATTGAGACAATTGTGTTTAATTAAATTCCTTGTTCTTCTATATTGGCCATATCTACCATCATTTATTTCTGCTTCTACAATATCGTCACATCCAATTACCACTACTATTGTAAAAGTTTGTATAACAATAACATATTGTGCATTATACGCAATAATTAGTGTACATAACAGTAGGCAATAGTCAGTTAACGCATTGTTGAAGAAATCTGCAATTTAATTTCACGTATTACACCGACTACCTTCGGGTAATAAAATAACTTCGTCTTTGTTAATACGTCGGATAAACTGTATAAAATGGCCTGACGAACTCGACTGCAACATTAATATTGAAGCAAAATGGCTAAGCTTGTGCTCCTGTTTTCAGCAACTGCAGCTTTATGTGTTGTAAGTATTATTACAGTACTTTCAAGTGGCTTTGTTAAAATTATATGGATAAGGTTTCAGCGCAAATTGTTCCTGGTAAAGCCTCGCACGCGTCAGTTCCTATTCTACTAAAGCAAGTGGGGGGATTTTTTATGCGCGAACCTATAAAGGTAAGGCAATGATTTTCTGGTCAATGCAATTCAAAACGTCTGAAATGCGAGAGGTTCAGAATTGTATAAACTTTTGCTTCATATAATACACCATCACGCGATGTCAGGGTGAGTATAAAACATGGAATAAGGTTATATTGAGGTTATCATTTATTTTATCGAAAAATACTTTTAATAATAAACAGTGTCCGTCGAAATTTAGGCTACACTTGCTATACTTAATATTTTTTCTTTTGATGCGTTTGACTGGTTTGACTGATCGTTCTTTTTATAAAATTAAATCCGATATTTTTTCTTTTTTAATTACTAGATTATATAATTCTGTTTTAATCAATATCAACAAAAGTTTAGGAAAAGGTAAAGCATAAATGTATTCATTATTATTAAACTCATTTAGAATTGTATAACCAAACAGTATAACCATAGTAGTTTTTGGAAAATTACAAAGCGAACTATTTTCTTAATTTGATATCGTATGTACTTTTACCGGTTATTCATGTGTTTCATTTTAACTTTTTTTCAGATCATCAAGAATGTGGCCCATATAATATGGGATATTTTCCTGACTGTTATTGCGGATCTGTTATCGATGCTTGTTAAACGCCTGCAAGGGTACCCGGCGGCTTTTGTACAACCTCGTATAATGTATAATGGCTAGGTTGAATGTAGATTTTAACAAATTGTGGATATTGTTACAAATGACAGACAATAAAGACTACCTGACATAACGCAGTCGTTATTTTTGTTTACCTTAGAGTTTTAGGAATGAAGTCAAGTGATGCAATATAAGATCAGATAAGAGAAACTGCTGGATGATGAAATTTCTTTCTATAAAGCTTGAATGCTTATTGCAGTAAAGAATGGTTTCCACCCTGGCTTTTTCTATAAGGTAAACTTTACTTACACGAGATGTAGAAAGACATCGCCCATTAAAGGTTGAATACGGGCTATATGCAAGAGATAGCTAGATAAATTCGATGTATTGTTAGGCACCACCCATTGTGTGAGTCTGGAGGGACGTGGGATGCTTCCCTACAGGAAGGGCGATGTCGCTCGGTTGTAGGAAGTTCCTAAGCTCGATGAAAATTCTAACTTTATTTCAACTGAATTCTGCTTTACAAATAAATTACAATGTTGAAGGACTGCTATATTGAAATTACACGGGTACGTTTCTGGCGGTTCGTAACTAGAAGCTCTTAACGTCATAAACAACCCTAATTCTATCTGCGGCGTAACGTCAAGTCTGCTACACATGAAATTTCTGGAAAGGGTTTCTTATGGTGCAATTCTACGGGAAACAAATATAAACAGTCTTATAGCAGCCTCGTAACACTTTGCAAAAAGCGCATCAGTTTATTTACAAATATAACACGGAATATTAATAGTAATTTATTATACAAGACGATAAAGTTAAATTTTATCCACGAGTGAATCGTTTAACGTCGAGACGAAGTCGAGACGTTAATGATTCAAGAGTGGATAGAAATAACTTTATCGTCGTGTATAATACAATATTTTTTTCTATAGCAAGAAATTTAACAATTTCAAAAGAAAATAATGACATTTCAAAATGTCAGTAGCTAGATTGGGTTGCTACGATAATACGAAGCTGTCATATTTAATTTAAACAAAAGTTGGAAAATTAAATTACTTTATCTATCCTTGATGTTAAAGTGCTACTTTATCTACCCTTGCTGTTAAAGTAAAACTTGACCTTTTGTTTTGAGTTGATAAAAGCACACTTTAACATGTGCTATAGAAAAAAAACAATATACTTAACCCTTCCAAAGTGTTTTGAATCTAAGCAATCGACGCCATCAACGAATTCTTGGCTACTAACTTCCCAGAGACATAACTAAAATGAAAATCTGGTGTGATACACTTACACAACTTCCTTTTACAGTGATCTTATAATTAGGTAGCCAAAAATTTGATTTTTAACTTTTAAGCATTTGTCAAAAAATTTCAAAAATTACAAATTCTACAAAAACGGTACAAAGTAGAGCGTTAGTTCCAGAGACATATTTTCTCTAAAATTTTTAGCTGAATGCAAAAATTTAATAATATACCGGGTGCTCTATTTAAAATAGAAGTTAATAACAAAAAATAGAAAAAAAAAACAAAAGATACCCATTTTAGAGGTATTCAACTAGACAATCACATACCTATCTAAAATTAATACACATTAAAAATGTAATAAAAGTGTGAAGTTTGAAAAAAATCGTTAGAGCCGTTTTTGAAAAAATCGAAAATAACTGAATAATCACAAGAGTAAACACCTACTTCCGGTTATGTGATTTTCTTCAAAAGTTTGCTGTCGCATCTAGATAGTACACGAAACTTATATAGTGTTAATGCCATACCTGTTTTTGTTTTTGAGATATTCTGTTCACAGGCACACACACAGACACACAGCAGACCCATGAAAAAATATGTTTTTTGGGTTCAAGAGACTCTAAAACGTGAAGATCTGTTGAAAACTCAATTTCGAATTTTTGTGGTGAATCCAATACTTACTTTCTTTATCGTAGAGGGAAGCAAAAAAGTCAATTAAAAATACCAATACATTAAGCTGCATTACAAACCTATCTGTTTGCCAATATTATATCGGTCTTATACATCTTTTGTAGAAGACATTGTAAGATATTTAAATGCATTTCTGCTCCCGATGTTATCGTAGACAAACGTTACATTTAGTAAGGGGGATAAACCCCAAGATTCTGCACTGTCTCCACACACTGTTAGTAAGGCCAAGAGTTTAATATGGCTCAGTGGTCTGGTGGCCTAGTGTGGAGCGTCTCATTATTTTCGTAAGATTGGCAAATGCCCAACGACTAGCCTGTCTCGGAATTACAAGGGCTTCAGTTGAGGTAATATTGGGACTCCCGGGCCTTGACACTTGGATAAAGAGAGAAGCCATGGCTACCCACCTCAGAAGATACGGGGCTTTGGAATGATCAGGGAGTTTGCACAGGCCATGCTAGGATGGCCGACATGGTTGCTATCCTCTATCAGCCTTTGGAGTCACCGAAGCAGAGGACCGACTAGGGTTAGAAAAGGATACTTTCTCACTATCCCAACCAGATAACAGTGGGAGGTTAAGCTCTAGCCGAATGCTCTGATATGCTACACGGGCGTTTCTCGAGTGACGGAAAGGCAATCCTCTGGAGCAGGAATATATATGGAAGGCCGGGGGTGCAAGAAAGCTATGCTTTAGGAAGATTCATCACGGTATTTCAAGCAGAAGTTTACGTCATCCTAACGGTGGCAACAAGGAACGAGGTCAGGACATCGCCAGAGCAAAAAAAAATGCTCTGATAGCCAAGCCCGACTACAAGCAATCTTTTCGGCCAGTATAAGATCAGCTCTTGTCCAGGAATGTATAGACGCTTTAGATGAATTGGAAAGGGAAAAGAACGTCGAGCTCGTCTCGGAGCCAGAGAAACTTGTTTTGAACCGAAACTCCTTCTGGGTATAACAAGGCAGCAGGTCTCAGCAGCCCTAACCGAGTGGGTCTACAGGACCAGCGGGGAAAAGTGGAAACGGTGCAGAGGCTGTCGCGAGACAAAGTACCACATACCAGGATTTGATCCAAAGAAATCGGTCTGGCTAATGGAAAAAGCCGGAGAACCATAAATATTTTGATAGGGATTTTGACAAACCATTGTAAACTAAACAGACACCTAACACTGATAGGAGTAGAGATCCCATTTGCCCAAGCTGTGGGAGGAATAAGCAGACGTTTTTTCACTACTTGGCAGAATGCGAGGCGTACTAGCGACTGAGGTATACAACCTTTGGAGCAGCTACGCTTCGAATGAAAGAGCCGAACTCCCTAGCCTGGTCCGAGATTCTGATCTTCATTAGAAAATTAAGAAGGTTTAATCAGAGAGAAGAGCCCATCGAAGAGGACGATAATGAAAGTGGTTCATGGGATGGCATGACGTTGGCAAAAAGGATCTATGGGGGCCTACTTGCTAGACTTCGGTCTCCTCACAGCCTATCACTATTACTACTAGTATCTTTTTCATAGTCTTCTACTAACACATTTAATATGTTATATTAATTTTCCGGGCTAACGCACGCTAGGAAAAATTTCTGCAGCTGCACATATTCGCAAACCACCTGCCACCTGTTTTAGAGGAATATTCTTTGATAACCGAAGCCGCTGGCCCATTAATCAAGCAAAAGGGCGCATGTGCGTAGCCAAACCGCCTTCGAATAAGTACAGTCTCTTCGTCGCACATGCTCGAAGCGCGTATGTCGGTCTCCTTTGCCGAGACTTTGGATATCAATCAATACGCTTGCTAAGGCGTTAAAAAGTTATTAAACGTAATTTTATGGTTGATATATGAGCCATAAAACACACGTGTTGAGCAGAAACCCCTTCTCGCAAGTTTGGCCGAAGATCGGTCACGCTATCTCTTTTCCCATCAGCGTTTCAGCCAAACACATTGTCGAATTAAGCGCCTGCTCCATTTTCAACCAATAGTTGCAAACATCTGATTGTTTCTAGCCCCAATCGAGCGTCCTTTCTAGTATCACGGCGTCCGGAAAAAAGGATTTCGCGGGGTCTTCTTTGGCATTCAGAATTCAGTTTGAGCATTCGAGTTAGGGTCTTGAACGAGAGCGTTCTGGAACAAGTTGGGCAGTGTTGTTAAGGCTGTATCTCCTCATATCGCTCTGTGGGATTAATCACGAAACCGATCAACCAGTGTCACTTAGGAGGCGTGCCGAAGTATGGTATCGTCTACCGTCTCGTTAGCAGCACTTCCGGATTTTCTGCTGAATTAATCAACCATGCCCTTGCTCTATTCAGTACCGCTTGCCCATTCTGCTTCCATTGGGCTTCCTGAATTTTCCAGCAGTTCCTGCAGCGGCAAGGTTCTAGCGCGTTCCAGAGGAACATCAGCAGTATAAACCGCACGGTCGGATCTGCAAGGTATTGTGTAACAGTTGCTTTAATATAGACGCTAATCAATTTCGCTAAGTGAAATAGAACCGCGGAGGCAAATTAAAGTGACGCACGTTTGAAAGACTTCGTATAACGTACGATACATATAATGTTAAAGATAGTCATTAACGTTTCACGAATTAATAATCCGCTAAATAGTTAACTAAGATCACCGATGAGAATATTTAGCAGGTTGTAAAACACAATATCATGTAGGGCTTAAAATTCAGTAATAAAGTCACCTGTGATTCCTGTACAACGTAATAATAGATTAAATTATAACTAGCAACCCAGTGAGACAAATGTCTCATTTAAAAAAACAAAAAAGACCGTTTTTCAAATAGAACGCGTATTAAATAAAAACTGTACTCAGACCTGGAAGGTGTAAAAGTGGTTGCCTAACCGATCGACATTTGAAGGCGCAGAGGGCATCGGAACATTCTGGAAGCTGTCAAAGTGGTTGCCTAACCGATCGAGGTTTTAAGGCGCAGAGGGTCGCAGCTCCGTTTGGCTGCTGAAACAGCGTACTGAAACTTCCGGTTTTCTAGAAATCACGTGATTTCTCGAAAACCGGAAGTGTCACGTGGCTGAAATTCGGTTCCTGACCTGACATGACCATTCCAAACATATAACTTTCATAACTTTTTTCTCTATCTCTTACGGTTTGGCTGCTGAAACAGCGTCCCGGACAGACAAGACAGCGTCCCGGACAGACAAGTCTATTAGATAAAGGACTAGCAACCAGTGAGACAAATGTCTCATTTAATAAAACAAAAAAGACCGTTTTTCAAATAGAACGCGTATTAAATAAAAACAATAATTTCAGTCACGTGATTGAAATTCGGTTCCTGACCTGACATGACCATTCCAAACATATAACTTTTATAACTTTTTTCTCTATCTCTAACGGTGTGGCTGCTGAAACAGCGTCCCGGACGGACCAGCGTCCCGGACGGACGGAAATCACGTGATTTCTTGAAAACCGGAAGTGTCACGTAACTGAAATTCGGTTCCTGACCTGGCATGAGCATTCCAAACATATAATTTCCATAACTTTTTTCTCTATCTCTTACGGTTTGGCTGCTGAAACAGCGTCCCGGACAGACAAATCTATTAGATAAAGGATTGCTCTCGGTTTTTGTTGGATCTGACGGTTGTTGCATGCGATATTTCCTGTAGTTGAGTGTAAACGTTTCTAGCTGTAGGAAACCACTTAAGGTAAGTTTCATCCGGGACAGCGTTTGAACGGACGTCGCTGCAGCAGCTGACAGCATACCATTTGTATCGACAGAAAAACGCTGGCGCCAAGGCATTGTATTCCCTTCATAATTTATCGCGTTCTTGCCTTGTGTAACACAAATTTCTCGACCTCTTGACTAAGCCAGCCGGCAACCTTTTATTACCACTACACTGGAGAGGGTGGGGGGGCTGGGTTTGTGATAACCCAATTTTCGTAATCTCGTTTTATCTGGTAATAAATACTTATACAGAATAATAAATGCATAGAAAAAGATGAGATATAAAGTCTTTGTCTATTTTGCTAGCTTCTGCACATATCTTTTTTTATTTGGTTATGAGTTCTTTCCATTTCCCTAGGCCTACAAGTAACTGACAACGATAACATGCTTTAAGTCCATTCAATCTACTTTAACCTCCCATTCTCTTCAACTTGCTTTTCGTTCCCTTGCTTCATGTATTTGTTGCCCAGATAATATGTGTTACCCAGTCGGCTTTCAGGGTGCCTTTTATAACTTAGTTGTCAACTTCTTATTTTAAGAACTGGCAGCTGGTAATGTCAGTTCCCAAATATTTAACACTAGCTAATTCAAGCGTGCAGAGCATGAGTTTCTCGTTGATTCTCTTTTACACTTCTGGCTTGCTGACATTTCCATGATCTAGCTGATCTTTAGGATTTCTGCCAGACAGAAAGCAATTTGTGCCGGATCGCAACCGCCAGCACCCACATTCCTGCCAGTTTCGACATTGTCAAATTAATAAAAATAGAGTAGTGGGCCATTTTCAACGTGATTTTCACGTAGTGCATCTTTTGAGATAAATCTGTGGGGCACTCCACAATCGAATTATTTTGAATTTATTTGTCTGTTCTACTTTCGGTCACATAACATCCACAAATCGCCAGTCTTTCATCTCTCTGGCACCACCTTGTTGATACTATGATCTTTTTCTGCTTCATCAAGTAGAATTAAATTGTATTAGTTTTTCGACGAATCCGGCCGTTAGAAAATGAACTTCATCAATAAATCTATACTCAACTAAGTGTTATGATATATGTAACGATCAGTTGCGAACTGCGTTATTTCATTCGGGTTAAATTTATTTGTCTTGTACTCCAGAGTGACGTCACCAGCGATGTAGTGCTCATAAGTTCATCTGTATTGCTTTTGTTCCAAAGATTCTTGTAAGTTGATCTATGGTTAAGAGCGCGCATTTAAAACTAATAAAAGTGTTAATATTTTATTTGTTTATTATTTGTTGTGTTATTAACTCTGTATAAAGCTCGAAACAGTGAGCGTTCTGTTCAGGAAAAGTAAAACATGGTTTAGAAATCAAGTTGCGATCTAGCCGGGTCAGTTTTTTTGAAAACAGGGGAAGTTCTTATACTGTTGAAAGTCTTTCAATTCCACTAACAGCAAGCTCAACTTCTTCTAGTGGCGCTGCACGATTTTCTGGATGGTTCTGTATTCCTACGGTACCACTCTATATTGACATTCGGTGAACTAGAAATGGAACCACTCCTTATTTCTCCACTAAACTTCTCACCCTTTTTAGTTTGATGTGTTCTAAATTAGTTTTATATTATAACAATGTGCTCACATGTTTTCTAAATTCAGGCAAATGGCCTGAACAAATACTGAAAGTGTTTCAGCAAGTGAAACTCAGTCTTCAATCCTTTTTTCTTTTTTGATTAGTTTTATATCCGTATAGGCTCCATTATTTTATATTTCTAATGGGCTATTAGATTTCTGCGTTAAACAAGTGTTCTATAGCGTTAGTAGAATTATCTCCTAATTGATTCTATTACCTTTGGTTAAATTTTTTTTTAAATCTTTTTTCGACTGTAGAAATAAGTGCTTCAAGAGAACTCTTTATACCTCTAAAGCAAATTTTGCCAATATCCATGTTACGAACGATTAAATAAATTCGTATTAGAGAAACAATCTGACTATGTGTCGTTTTTTACCGACCCAACCTGCACTACAGGCAATCTCTTCTATTCTTCAATTTTTTTTTAATAATTTTGGTTTTAGAGTAGCTAAATATTTGTTTAATTAAATTCCTTGTTCTACTGTATTAGCCATTTCCCATCATTTATTTCATCTTCTACAATATCGTCACGTCCAATTACCACTACTATTGTAAAAGTTTGTATAACAATAACATATTGTGCATTATAAGCAATAATTAGTATAGATAAACAGTAGGCAATAGTCAGTTAACGCATTGTTAAGAAAATCTGCAATTTAATTTCACGTATTACACCGACCACCTTTGGGTAATAAAATAAGTTCGTCTTTGTTAATACGTCGGATAAACTGTATAAAATGGCCCGGCGAACTCGGCTGCAACAGTAACATCAACGCAAGATGGCTAAGCTTATGCTCTTGTTTTTAGCAACTGTAGCTTTATGTGTTGTAAGTAAAGGGTGTTCATTAGAATTTGTGGTCTAGTCGGCTTTGGAACTAATGAAGTCATCTCGTGCATTAAATCATATCCCTGATAACTGACACTGGTGACACTGTCAGTCTATGTCAAATTCGAGGTTAGCAGGTTAGGTTTTGTGTCAGCTTGTGTCAAAACTGACGCAAAACCTAACCTGCTAACCTCGAATTTGACATAGACTGACAGTGTCACCAGTGTCAGTTATCAGCCATATGATTTAATGCACGACATGGCTTCAAGAGTTCCAAAGCCGACTAGACTACAAATTCTAATGAACACCCTTTACTATTTACAATACTTTCAAGGGGTTTTTCTAAATTTATATCGATAAGGTTTCAGCGCAAATTGAACCCGGTAACGCCTCGCCCGGGACAGTTCCTATTCTACTAAAGCAAGTGGGGGGATTGTTGAAGCTCGAACCTATAAAGGTAAGGCAATTCAAAATATCTGAAATCATAGAGGTTCAGAAATGTATAAACTTTTGATTCAAATAATAAACCATTACGCGATGTACAAGGTGAGTATAAAACATGGAATAGTGGTTATACTAAGGTTATTATTTATTTTATCGAAAAATATTTTGAACAAATATTGTTCTTCGAAATTTAGGCTATACTTATTTTTTTTCTTTTGCTGCGTTTGACTGGTGTCTCTATCGGCATTTTTATACAATTAAATCTGACATTTTTTCTTTAATAATTACTAGATTATGTAATTCCGTTTTAATCATCATCAACAAAATTTTAAGACAGCGTAAATGCAGTAGAAAATTAAAGCGCTGTCTTCCGTTACCACAGTAACTTTTTGAAAATTACAAACCGCACTTTTTTCTTAATTTTATATCGTATGTGCTCTCTTCGCTTATTTATGTGTCTTATTTTTCACTTTTTTTAATTCAGATGATCAAGAATGTGGTCCATATAGTCTGGGATATTTTTATGACTGTTGTTTGGGACCTTGTATCCATGCTTCTTAAACGCCTACAAGGGTATCCAGCGGCTTTTGTACAGCCTCGTCTAGTCTATAGTCGCTAGGTTGAATGTAGATTTTCTCAAATTCTGTATATTGTTACAAATGACAGACAATAAAGCTTACCTGATAACGCTGCCATTCTTTTTGTTTATCTTTGAGTTTTAGGAATGAAGACACTTGATATAAGATCAGATAAGAGAGAATGCTAGATGATGAAATTTCTTTCTGTAAAGCTTGAATGCTTATTGCAGTATAGAATGGTTTCCACCCTGGCCTTCTCTTTAAAGGAATATTTACTTTCATAAGATGTAGGTAGATATCGCAAATAAAAAATGTCAATGCTCGGTCGTGGCGGTTGAATGTGGGCTATATTCCAAAGGATGGCTGGACAAATTCTTCTCCACAAGAAGGGCAATGTCGCTCGGTTGTAAGGGGTTTCTCCGCTCGAAGAGAATATAGTACTATTAAGGGTATTACTAGTTATGGGTTAAGCGCAAGTAATCCCTTAATTAAAGGAATATATCACTATAACCTGGAGCACGGAATTAAAATGAGTGGCGACGCTTCAAGATATTTTATTGACTGGTGATTATTTTGTTGGGTAGTAGCCTTCACGACCACAAGGCTACTGGGTTCCCAACATTTCTCCCCCAAAAATGAAAAGGTAGGAAGAGAGGCCAGGTAGGAAAGCTAATAAAATCCCGGATAAAAGTCGCAGGAATATATTTAGCTACAAAATCTCCTGAATCTTTTCAACAATTCTTAAAATACTAATAACAATAAATGATAACCATATAAACGAGGTAACAATAACAATAATAAAATAATGAATAACGGAACACAACACTACATAGACGCTGACACTGGTTGTGCGAGTCTGGGTCGTTGATCTACCGTTTCCTTCTACTTCATAGGTGAAAGCTGAAAAAAGGAAAAAAACGGTAGGCGCATCCATAAAAAAATTAAAAAGTAAAAAGCAACGAACAAATAAACATATGGAAGCGTGAAAGTTTTGTTGATCTAAAAAGTACACAAGATCAGACCAATAAAACTGACTGTACCGGCAGTGTCTTCCAGTGACATATAGTTATTTGTGTATTACCAAACCTAAAAAAACCTAAGTATGTCCGTAACTGCGGATGTGCGTCAACATGTGACTGATCAAAAGGGTTTGCTGCACGTGCCGGACTAGCGTAGGTCGTGGAGGTACGTGGGCAGCAAGAGCAAGTTGCGGTTGCAGCTGTGGATGTGCAATGGTCAACATGTGACCGAGCACGAGTGGTTACTGCACGTACCGGACCAGAATTGGTCATGGGTATACGTGGGCAGCGATAGCAGATTGCGAACTCCACTGCGAATGTGCAAAGGTTGATCACGAGGGATCGCTGCACGTACAGTACCAGCGTAGGTCATGACGACATGTGCGTAGCAAGGGCAGCTTCTGGTTTCAACTCCAAAAGTAGCGAGAAACAACGTGTAAATGTACATGGTTTCATTCAGGTCCAATACCGGATGCACCAAAGAAAAATGGAGATGGATGTATTTGGACTACATGCAAGAATAAAAATGGTGCACGTGTTTAGCCAGCGCAGGACATGGATGTGTGTGAACACTGAAAGCAGGTTGCGAAAGCAGTTGGTGCAAGCGTCCGGCCAGAGCAGGCCTTGGACTTGGACGAACACCGGAAATAAGCTGTGGATGAGTGGAAGCAAAATGGTAGGCCGCGGAAGTGGTTGTTGTAAGCACCCGTCAACAGAGGCCGTGGATGTGTGTGAGCAACAGTAGCAGACTGCGAAAGTAGCCGCTGCACACACTCGACCGACTCAGGCCATGAATGCGTGTGAGCAACGAGAGTAGGTTCCGAATGCTGGACGCACCCGGGCAATACGGGCCATGGATGAGCGAGCGCGACGAAATCAGAGGAAAGCTGTGCAAGTTTGCATGCAAATAAATTTTAAGTACGACAGTAAATTTTATGAAAATTAAACTTTTTTCAAGATTAAACGATAGGGGTTATATTTCTATAGTTAATAACAGTGTTTCCATATATGTTGAACCTTGGGTGGTGCAAGTGAATGCTTTTAGAAGACTATAAGAGCATTTATTGTTGTATGGAGAAAAACATAATTTATTGCCCTTGGTCGCGTGGTTTCCGAAATCTGTATACAAACGAAGTTGCCTTGAAGGTGCAGTAGCGCGAGCGTTGTGAAACGCGTTTCTGTTAGTTTGGAGAAAATTATTGTTGGAATGTGAGCAATGCATAGAATTTTGTTGCAACTGTTGAGTAACGATAGGAAAGCTGTACAGAGGGTTCCGTGGAAGTGCCAGAATGGCCTATTGATGGTTATTATACAATAATTTTGGTAAAATAAAGTGCAAGTGGCATTTGTAGGTTTATACATGAGTATTGTAACATCATTTAGTTTTTTAGTATTTTTCACTGCATCAGAAGGCATCCGATTAGTATGTTCAACTGACTTCTGCTCGTTGTATATGGAGTGCAGTAGATAGTCAAGTTTGACGTTCAGGTTCACCAGATATTAAGGGTTATAGGTTAAGCGTAAGTAACGTTTTAATTAAAGGAAGACATCACTATAATCTGGAGCACGCAATTAAAACGAGTGGTAATACTTCAATATATTTTATTGGCTTGTTATTATTTTGTTGGGTGGTAACCTTAACGACCACAAGGCTACTGTGACCTAAACATTACTTTTATAAAAAAAATTTTTTATTTCAACTGATTCTGCTTGAAAAATAAATTACAACGTTCAAGAACTGCTATATTGAAATAACACAGATACATTGATGGTGGTTCTTAGGTAGAAGCTCTGAACGTCGTAAGCAACCCTAATGTTATCTGCGGTATAACGTCACGCCTGATACACATGAAATTTCTGGAAATGTTTTTTTTTCATGGTACAATTCTACGGGAAACAAGTATCGATAGTCTCAGAGCAGCATTTCATCACTTTATAAAAAGCGCTTCAGAGTTGTCAGCGGGGACATGCTCAAAACTGCCATTCGTGAGGACCTTCGACCAGAAAACCGGCTTCGCTGGCGTACCACCCGTGTTGTAAATCTCTAAAGGAGCTTAATCGGAAGCTATTAACTCCGTTTTATGTTGTATTTACATTGTATATATGTTTTATGCTTAAGTATATTTACATTAAATAAAATTTAATATTAAAAACAATATACTTAACCCTTCCAAAGTGTTCTGAATCTAAGCAATAGACGTCATCAACAAATTCTTAGTTACTAAACTTTCCAGAGACATATGTGAAATTAAAATGTAAATTAAAAATGCAAACACCGTTGCATTACAATGCTATATCTTTGGCAATATTATAGCTGTCTTATATATTTTTTGTCGAACACATTGTAGGGTGTTTAAACCATTTCTGTTCCCGCTGTTATGGTTATCAGCTTGAAAGCTTTTTCTACGTCCGTAGACTAGTAAGTCTTACACTTTTCTTACATTTAATTCTAGTATCTTTTCGTAGTTATCTACTAACACATTTAATACTTGCGCAGAATAATGAATGCATAGAAATAAGGCGAGGTATAAGTCTTTTTCTGTTTTTTAGGTTCGGCACATACCTTCTTTTTATTTTGGTTATGGGTGCTTTCCATTTGGCTAGGCCTATAAGTAACTGACAAGGATAACCTGCTTTAAGTCCATTCCATCTACTTCATATTCCAATTCTATTCGACTTGCTTTTGCTGCCTTGCTTTATGTATCGGTCGCCCAGATAATGTGTGTTTGTCAGTATACTTTTTGGGTTCTTTTTATATCTCACTTGTGCACAGTTTAAGCACGTAGAGCTGGTAACGTCATATCTCAAATATTTAACACCAGGTAATTTAAGTGTGCAGAGCATGAGTTTCTCAGCTATCACCATGGTTTGTATTGTTGTAGCGGTAATCTGGTTAAGTGAAATAATTACGTAATGCTCTTTTACTCTTCTGGCTTGCTGACATTGCCATGATCTAGCTGATCTTTAGGATTTGGTGGCTGTCGCCTAAGCGCTACTATCAGCACAATCGTTTCTGCCAGACAAAAAGTGATTTGTGCCGAATCGCATTTGCCATGACCCACATTTTTGCCAGTTTGGCATTTCGACATTTTCAAATTAATAATATGAGAATAGTAGGCCATTTTCAAAGCGTCTTTGACGTTGTGCATCTTTTGAGGTAAACCTATGGGGCACTTTACATTCGAATTACTTTGAATTTACTTGTCTGCTCCATTTTCGGTTACCATAACATTGACCTTTGACGGTATTCCATCTCGCTTGCACCGCCCTACTGATACTATGGTCTTTTTCTGCTTCACCCCGTAGGATTGAATTTTATTGTTTGCTGAACGGAGCCGGCCCCTACAAAATGAATTTGACGAATAAAACTATACTCAGCTAGGTGTTTTAATACATGAAATTACAAGTGGCAAATTGCGTTATCCCGTTCAGGTTAAATTCATCTTTGACGCCAGCTTGACGTCACCATCGATGTTAAAATGTGGTGCATCTGAACTGATTTTGTTCCAAAAATTCTTGTACGTTGACCTATGGCTAACGGTGCGCATTTAAGACAAATGGTGAGTGTTAATATTTTACTTGTTTATTATTTGTAATGTTATCAACTGTGTATACAGTTCGAAACAGTAAACGTTCTGTTCCGGCAAAGTAAAACATGTTTTAGGAATCAAGTTTCGACACGGGCGGGCCAATGTCACCGAAAACAAAGGAAGTTCTGTTGCAAAGCTTTCAATTCCATTAGCAGTAGGCTTAATATCATCAAATGGCGCTGTACATTTTTCTAAATGCTTTTGTACCCCTATTGTACCGGTCTGTATTGACATTATGCAATCAAACATAAATATAGAATCACCCCTTTTACCTCCACTGGACTATGGAACTCCTTTTAGTTTGCTGTGGTGTTCTGAATGAGTGTTATATATATAATTGTGATGTGCAGAGCTAGCGAATAGACGTGTTAGACGAGTATAGCCAATATATTGTGAAACATTAGTTATCAACTCCCAAGAACATGGCCCCGCCGCGCCGGAACCAAGATCCACGCGCTCTGCAGCTGAAGAGGAATCCCTGATTAAGAAAGTCGTCGAAAAAGTAATCGGGTCGTCAGCATTGGTTGAGAAGTTAACGCAAGAAATACGGCAAGGTATCGCGGAACAATTCAAGATTGAACTCAAAGCTTATGAAGAAAAAGTTGTGCGACTTGAAAAGGAATTGACAGCTGTGAAAGATGAACTCCGAATATATAAGGACGAAAGTGAACAATATTCGAGGAAAAATAGTCTGCGTATCTTCGGGGTACCTGAAGAGGACAACGAATACACTGACAAAGTTGTCAGCGATTTAATATGCAAACAAAAGCTGAATTTGGACGTATCGATTAAAGATATCGATTGCAGCCACAGGATTCCCGGTAGGGAAGGTTCACATCGGCCGATCATTGTGAAATTTTTAAGTCGCAATACTAAAAACTTAATCTATAAAAACAAAAAACTTCTTAAAGGGACAAAGATTGTAATACGCGAAGACTTGACGAAATATCGGCAACAACTTCTTAAGGAAGCGGTGAAGAAATTTGGCTCGAAAATGGTGTGGTCAAGTGAGTGCAAAGTTTTTGTGAAATTGAACAACAAAAACATACGGCATGTTCGGTCGATAGAGGACATAAATAAAATAGCACAATAATATTTATTTAAATCCAAATCTGGTCGCTACAGCGCTGTTATCTAGCATTTGTATTGTGCTGATAAGCGGTCTCAACTTTTTGTTTCTGCATAGGTATTCTTTTTTGCTTGTGTGTGTTTTCTGTGTTTGCGTTATCATCATGTGCTCCCATATGGGTAAGTGAAATTTTATGTCTTCTAAATAGCAAATTAATTTTCTGTTACAAATGTTGGTCACTTAAAATACACTTTCTTCGTTTATATTACTGAAAGAATATGGGGGCACGTGAAATTACAGCAGCGCACGTTAATGTAAGATCTCTAGTTCCAAAATTAAATGAGTTAAAATTATTACTCCATACATGTAAATACGATATTTTAGCTGTAAGTGAAACATGGCTTTCGCATGATGTTTGTAATGACCTTATATATATTGATGGTTACAATTTATTTCGACGGGACCGGGAAGGTAGAGCTGGTGGTGTTTGTCTTTATGTTAAAACCATTTATAAATGCATACCAGTAGAAACAAACAACACAATAGAACAACTTTGGTTATCATTGCAATTAAGTAAAATCTCAATTTCAATAGGGTGTGTCTATAGACCTCACTCTGTTAACTATGAATATTTTTGTGACGAACTTAAACAATCATTAACTGTTCTTTCTAATTTAACTGATTATGTTACTTGTCTTGGTGACGTTAATATAAATATGCTAGATTTGCATCAACCTGATGTACTATATTTTCAATCTATGATAGATGCTCTGAATTTCACCCAAATAATTACAGAACCTACGCGTATAACACGTAGTAGTAAAACTCTATTGGACGTCATTCTTGTTAGCAACATTGAAATCGTGAGTAATTCTGGGGTGGGTGGTCATGAATTTGCTGACCATGAACTAACTTTTTGTAACTTACTTATTCAGTCTCAGTCTATTATACCTGCATTCAAAACAGTTCGAAATTTTCGAAATTTTAATCTAGAATCGATTCAGGACGACCTACGCAGAATACCTTGGCAACAAATATTTATTATTAACGATATTAATACAAAAATTGAATTTCTATATACTAACTTAACGGATTTACTTAATTTTCATGCTCCAGTTATAGCTATAAAGTTAACCAAAGCTAAACTGCCGTGGTTGAACAAAATAAGGCAGCATTACCAGTGGCGTCACAAGTGCTTTTATCAACTGCTATAATCAAAATTAAAACTAGTAATGGATTTATTAAATGCCGTACTTTATTGGATAGCGGCTCACAAAGCAATTTTGTTACTGCAGCTTTAGCTAGCAAATTAGGAATTAAATTATCTAGGATAAATCACGTTATTAAGGGTGTAGGCGAAACATTGACAAATATAAGCAGTCAAATAAATATTTCGGTTATGTCCCTACATAATGATTTTAATATAAACATTAATTGTTTAGTCATACCAAAAATTACCGAAACATTACCGTCAATTTCGTTTGATAGAAATATACTCAATCTCCCAAATAATTTAATATTGGCAGATTCTACCTTTAACGTAGCAAGCGAAATTGATGTCTTATTAGGTTCAGATACATTTTGGTCTATTTTATGTGCAGTACAAAAACGTTTAGGTCAAAATCTGCCTGTATTACAGAACACGCAATTCGGCTGGGTTATCGCTGGCAATTTATATATTAATTCCATTTAAATCACATGCACGAAATAAATGACTCAAAATCAAATAGTAACACAGAAGGTTATTATTTACCGCACTATGCGGTTATTAAATCAACAAGTTTGACAACAAAATGTCGTGTAGTCTATGATGGGTCCGCGAAGACTGATTTCGGATTATCATTGAATGATGTTCAATTTAGCGGTCCCACTTTACAACAGGATATCTTTTCGATTCTTGTACGATTTAGGAAACATAAATAAGTAATAACAGCCGACATTTCAAAAAATGTACAGACAGATATTAATCAGTAAAGAACCACGAAGGTATCAAAAAATATTTTCGCGCTCGAATTCAACGGAAAAATTAAAATGTTTTGAACTAAACACTGTAACGTATGGTACTGCATCTGCTCCGTATCTAGCAGTTCGATGTCTCACTCAGTTGTCAATTGAAAACAAGTCACTTGCACCATTGGCATGTGATGCAATAAAAAATGATTTTTATGTAGATGATCTTTTGAGTGGAGGGGATACAGTATCAGAGGTAATACAGTTACAAGGGAAAATCACACAAATATTACAAAGCGCTGGTTTTGAATTACGCAAATGGCTTTGCAATGATAAAAATTTGTTGACAGAATTTCAAATAAAGGATAGTATAGAAGCAAGTATTTTACATATAGGTGAAAATTAATGGAACAAAACTCTTGGAATATTTTGGAATCCAACCGATGATGTTATTCATTATTCTGTGTGTAATTTAAAAATGACTAACCAAATTAGCAAACTGTCAATTCTGTCTGTTATATGTCAAATATTTGACCCGCTAGAATTGCTAGGGCCTATCATAATTGTGGCAAAGTTAATCATGCAGGAATTATGTAAAGAAAGGGTTGCTTGGGATGGATCTGTTCCGCAAGGTATATACTGCAAGTGGTCCAAATTTATGGTAGAACTAAACATGATAGACAAAATTAAAATACCGCGGCATGCTGTAATTTCTAGTTATGTAACAATTTAACTGCATTCTTTTTGCGATGCTTCAGAAAGGGCCATCGGAGCATGTATATATATTCGCTGCGCTACAGACTCGCAACATTTTTCATCAAAATTGTTATGTGCGAAGTCCCGGGTTGCACCTTTGAAAACAATTAGTCTTCCAAGATTAGAATTATGCGGGGCTCTATTGTTGGCGAAATTATCAAAAAAGACCTTGAGTATATTAAATACACAGTTTCACAATAGTAATTTACGATACAAGTGCGTAAAGCTACTCTTTAGGCACGAGTGGGGTAGAGTTAAAACGCGAGTGAGCGAGCGTTTTAAGCCCCGCGAGTGACTAAATATGCTTTACGCATGTGTATCGTACAATATTTTATCTACGATAGAATCTAGAAAACACGGTCGTAATTTTGCGTGTTTTAAAAATTTTAAAACACGTTGCTACTCACAACAATATAGCAAGAACTTTAACAATTTCAAAAGAAAATAAGGACAGTCAATCATATTTCAAAATGTCAGTAGCTAGATTGGGTTGCTACGATAATGCACAGTTGTCATATTTAATTTAAACAAAAGTTAGAAAATTAAATTACTTTATCTATCCTTGCTGTTAAAGTGCTACTTTATCTACCCTTGCTGTTAAAGTAAAACTTGACCTTTTGTTTTGAGTTGATAAAAGCACACTTTAACATGTGCTATAGAAAAAAATGTATTTTTGGACCGATTCGTTAATTACATTAGCGTGGATAAAGGGGGAATCAACCAAATGGAAAACATTTGTAGCAAATCGTGTGTCAGAAATACAATCATTGACAGACTCTAATGCATGGAATCATGTAAAATCAAAGGAAAATCCTGCAGATTTACTATCTCGTGGTGTTAATGCACAAGTTCTTGTTAAATCAAGATTGTGGTGGTGCGGCCCAGATTGGCTCAGAGATGGTAGTCACAAGTTTCAACCACTACAAGAACAAGTTTTAAATGATATTCCTGAGCAACGCAACGTATCATTAACGATCATTTCAGAACCCAGTCAGTTGAACCAGCTAATTAATAAATATTCTTCAGTGCAAAGGTTGCAACGCGTAGTCGCCTATATGTTAAGATTTGTGAAAAATGTTAAATCGGCTTCAAGCAATAAGCAATTAGGTTTCTTAACAGCTAGTGAGCTGGACCATGCTTTGATGACATTGGTTAAAGTCTGCCAAAAAGAATGTTTTCCTTGTGAATATCGCCAGCTATCAAATAATAAAGAGCTAAACAGTAAAAGCCAAATTTTATCTTTAAACCCATTCATGGTAGGTAACATCATACGAGTAGGTGGTAGGTTAAATAAGGCAGACCAGCCATACGAAAAAAGGCACCCAGTTATTTTGCCAAAAAGTCATCGGCTAACTGAGTTAATTTTAAATGATCAACATCAAAAATGTTGCATTGCGGTCTTCAAAATTTATTATGTAGCGTACGGGAACGATTTTGGCCGATTTCTGGTCGCAGTACTTGCAGACAGGTTATTAGAAAATGCATTACTTGTTTTAGAGCTAAACCAGGCTCTCCAAATTACATCATGGGTGATTCACCTAAACATCGCGTAAATAGCTATGCTCCTTTTGAAAATGTAGGAATTGATTTCGGTGGGCCTCTAATGATTAAAGATAGATCTACGCGAGGAGCAAAAATAACTAAAGCGTATATATGTTTATTCGTTTGCATGTCGACAAAGGCTGTACACTTAGTATTAGTATCAGAATTAACTACGAGAGCCTTCATAGCAACTTTATCTAGATTTGTAAGTAGACGGGGCAAACCCACTCACATTTATAGTGACAATGCACTAAATTTCGTTGGTGCTAACAATGAGTTGACCAGGATGTATAAGTTTTTAATGGAACACGAAAGAAACATTTATGATCACTTGGCAAATGATGGTATTTTATGGCACTTTATTCCCGCTAGATCTCCGAGTTTTGGTGGTATCTGGGAGGCTGGGATGAAAATAACTAAACATCATTTAATGCGTATTGCAGGCAATGGTTCTCTTACTTTTGAGCAAATGAATACCTTACTGGTTCAGATTGAGGCAGTTTTAAATTCCCGTCCCCTCTGTCCCTTATCCTCAGATCCGGAGGACTTGTCGGCCTTGACGCCGGCACACTTTCTGATAGGAAGGTCGCTAACAGCCATCCCGGAACCAACTCACCAGGAAATTCCACGAAGCCATTTGAACATTTACAAACGGATCGAAGCAATGATTCAACATTACTGGTCCAGGTGGCAGAAGGTGTACCTTTCTGGAGATGGAGATGGAGAAAAAAATTTAAGGAGGTACTGAAGACAGGTTCCTTGGTTCTTATAAAGGACGACAACTTACCTACCCTCAACTGGAAGCTAGGAAGAGTTTTATCGCTACATACAGGAAGTGACGGTGTGGTTAGGGTAGTGTCGTTAAAGGTGCGCGGAGGTACAATAAAGCGAGCAGTGAATCGGATTTGTCTTCTGCCGATTGAGTAAAAATATTACACATTACATGGACTGAACGGACATTTAGGTTAAATTAATTAATATTTGGTTTCAGTAGTGATAAGTTATTATTGGTATTAGACTTAAGACGTTAATATGTTTGTTTTGAAAGCAACCTTTCAAGGCGGGGAGTATGTTTGCGCACGAAGCCGGACAACTCGGCGCCGCCATCTCGGCGCCGCCACTTCGGCGCCGCCATCTCGCCGCGGGGCCATCTCGGCGCCGGGACAACTCGGCGCGGAAACATCTCGGCGCCAGCCAACTCGGCGCGAGGCCATCTCGGCGCCGAATTCAAATTTGCAAACTACATTGTGCACTACGTAAGAAAATTGTTATCAAAAAATAATAAATAAAGTGATCGCCAAAAAGCTGTCATCAAATGAAAACAAAATATTGAGAATTTCTTGGAAAATCAAACACTGACGACCAGAGGCGGTTGCAAAATGATTGCAAATGAGCCAAACAAAAGTTGTCACATGACTTCCGTTATCAGTAAAATTTTAGGTTTTTTTTAAATAATGACGAAGCATGCATTTACTAGTTACGATAGAGACACATTTTACGAAAAAAAGTTTTCTGGCCTTGAGATTGTTCAGTCAGCTAAAACTACCACACAATAAAAAATATCATTGAAATCTTGATTAAATTCCGAAAAATAGCACTTTTTGGATTTACACAATTTTGAAAAACGCCATTTTCTAAGTAAAGTGCTTTTTATATGACAAATATTTCTTTAATGTTTATTTTCCAAATCAAAGAATTTTATTTTTAACAACTTTTTTTATTATGAAATAAAAAACTTTTTGAAAAATGTTTGTTTTTCCATAGCCGTCTTTGTTAAAAGTAAAATTCTTTAATATGGGACCTAAACATAAAAGATCATGTGAGAGATCAAAGTTGGCAGAGGATTCTGAAATTTGGTATAGGAACCTAGATGTTGATTCTAAACAACTTCTCTTAATAACTTTTTGTCGTTATTGCTACATAAAAGACGCGCTACTCTACAGTAATAGTTATTTACCTAGCAAGTTCGTAATTTTCCCGAATGAACACTTTGTTTGCAGCACTCCCTTCGGTCGTAGTGCGAATTCGGGAAAATTTTTCCCGAAGGAGTTAGGTACAATGTTTTTTGTAACAAATAACTGAAAATATTTTAAAAAATAAAAAAATTATTATTTAGTGTTTTACTAATTTACTGAGTTGGCAGCACAAATCACTAAACTTTTATACCTATCCTACGCACCTGTTAGTTTTTGTTGACGTTTACAGCGCCTCTGGTGTTTGCAGGCGCAATTAAACCAACGAGGGACAATCCTCTATATAATAAAGGAGAACGATCCAGACGTGTGTGTCCCGAGGGCTCCCTTGGAGAGGGGCAGAACCCCGAGGGCCCCCTTAGAGAAGGGCGGAGCCCTGAGGGCCGCCTTGGAAAGAGGCGACGCCCAAGGGCCCCCTTGGAGAGGGGCGAAGCCCCGAGGGCCCCCTTAGAGAGGGGCAAAGCCCCGAGGGCCCCCTTGGAGAGGAGCGGGGCCCTGAAGGACCCCTTAGAGAGGGGCGGAGCCCCAACGACCCCTCTTTAAAATGGGCGGAGCCCCGAGGGCCCCTTTGGAGAGGGGCGGAGCCCCGAAGGTCCCCTTAGAGATGGGCGGATCCCCGAGGGCGGCTTTGGAGAGGGGGGAAGGCCCTACGGCCCTCTTGAAAATGAGCGGAGCCCTGAGGGCCCCCTTGGAGAGGGCCGCTTGGAGAGGGGCGAAGTCCCAAGAGCCCCTTTAGACATGGGCGGAGCCCCGAGGTCCCCCTTGGAGGGGGGCGGAGCCCCAGAGGCCCCTTTAAAGATGGACGGAACCCCAAGAGCCCCCTTGGAGATGGGCCAACGTAATAGGTCTAAAACTGGTGGTAAATTGAATAGAATAGACGGCGCAATAGCTCGCGCAGCCCCGTTTATTATAAAAATTTACAAAAAACACAATTCTTCTAGTTTTTGTTGAAAAGTACAAAACACCTCAGTGCGGGAAAAGTAACTTTCGGCGTATCGGGAATGACCGGGAAATATGAATTTTGAAGTCATGAGTACAAAAAATTGTTTTTTTGAAAACTTTCAAGGCATATTTGATTTTTCAAAACTGAAATGCTGTTAAAAATTCGCCTTTAACCAAGCAGGGCTGAACCCAAAAAATGAAAATTTAAATCGAGAATTTTTTACCTTGTACAAGAGTCGTTTCACCTATCCGGGGACACACTGTATATACAGGGTGATTTTTAAGTTGATTCTTTCCTTTTGCCAGGATATAAAGCTAAAAAAAGTAAGCCATTTACCACTTTTGCGAAATATCAAAACTAACGGAGATACAAGGTGTTAAAGTTTCAAGGTATGAACTAAAATTACTTAACAAAAATTAAACTAAACTTAATTTAACTTAAATGATCAAAATTGTCAGCATTCGCTTCTACACACACATTCCGTGTATAAGAGCGATGCGGCAGAGGCATTTTGACGACACTCCTAGTAAATAATAAGCATATTCACTCATTCATTATTTTCATAAACATGAGCCATTATTGCAGCAATAATATTAAGAAAATTACAATGGAAAACTACTTGACAGATCATTGCTTGACAACAAAGATAAACAAAAATAAAATTGTCCCAGCCGCCTTTGCCCCAAAGTTTAGTTTTTAATTTGAAACTTTAACACCCTATACCTCTGTTAGTATTGATATTTCGGAAAAGTGGTAAATAAAAAAAATACTTATTTTTTTAGCTTTATTTCCTGGTAAACGGAAAGAATCAACTTAAAAATCACCCTGTATATAAATATATATATAAAAAAATATTGGTAATGTTTACATTTCACTTTATACAGGATGACAGCTTGTCCGAAAACCTATTTAGTCCGTATTAGATATATTGACTGATTTTGACTTAGTTAAAAGTGGAGTTTTTCGAAGTTTTTCGGAAATTAAGCAAGATTTCCATACGATTTTTATTATGTGTAAGTTTTAGCTAACTCAACAATGTCAAGGCCAGAAAACAACTTTATTTCGTAAATATTGTCTCTATCTTGGGTAGTAAATTCATTTTTTGTAATTATTTTTAAAAAATGTTGAATTTTACTGATAACTGAAGTCACGTGACAACTTTTGTTTGGTCCATTTGTAATCACTTTGCAATTACCTCTGGTCGTTAGTGTTTGATTTTCCGAGAAATTCTAAATATTTTTTTTCATTTGATGCCAGCTTTTTGGCGATCACTTTATTTATTATTTGTTTATAATAATTTTCTTACGTAGTGCACACTGTAGTTTGCGAATTTAAATTCGGCGCCGAGATGGTCTCGCGCCGAGTTGGCTGGCGCCGAGATGGCTCTGCGCCGAGTTGTCCCGGCGCCGAGCTGGCCCCGCGCCGAGATGGCGGCGCCGAAGTGGCGGCGCCGAGATGGCGGCGCCGAGTTGTCCTAGACCCGTTTGCGCATGACTGCCTCTGTAAATGCTAGAGGGTTGGGGGTAAGTGCGCTTGCTTGTGACGAGAGTCGAGTTTTTACCATGTACGAGGGAAGAAGGAATTAATTTTAAAATAAATATACAGTCCACTTTAAAGTTTGTTATTATTGGCCCCATTGGCAGAAACAACTACCTTTGTAGCATTGTAAATAGTAGTTAAAATGATAATAACGTGCTGAAAAGACACGAATAAACGACCACGGAGGTATTCTTTTTTACTCGGAAAATTGAGTTTCCCGATGTCTATCGGGAAATGAACAATTTTGCTCTTTCCATTTTCAGGATCGCAATTTTTTTTAATATTTTTAAAGACAGCGAAGCTTTATCACTTGTTTAATCTAGGAAACGATATCGTATTGTTCTATCTGCTTAGAACAGACTCACTTTACATCCAACTCTTTAGTTTTAAGATAAAAATTTCAAATGTAAATAATTCTATTAAACTTACATACCTACGACATATATCATGTTTGAGGTTTTCGCGGTTACTCGAATTGTCAATACTAGAATTAAATTTCGGATTAGACCGCTTTGTTATATAGACTAGTCTATATGCACAAACAGTGAAAAAACCAAATATGCCTAAGTATCCTTGTTCACAAGTTACTCTAATAACTCAGACCAAATCATGGGCGGCTTATAAAAGTTCACGAGCCACCAAAAAACATAACCGTTACATAAACCCTTGCTTAAGTTCACAAGGTTTTAGGAAAAATAAACCAACAAATGCTGGGTATTTATCTACAAAAACGACGCGGTCTAAGCCGAAAATTAATTCTAATATTAACATACCTGCGACATTTATTTGTTAGATAGTCTCTCGCAGTCTACTGGAATAAAAGCAACTCACAAAAATGTGTATATACTATTAATTTAGTTTAAAACATTAAAGCAGACAAAATAACTTTTTAGAATGGAACGCGTGTATAAAACGTCGAAATTTTAATGAAGAAACAAAAAACAACTTTTTACTTCATGGGTATCTTACCAAGACGTTATCTGAATAAAACTGTAATTAGTTAAGCATTTATAGAAAACTGTAAATAATTTCATGACTTTCCGGATACATATACCCGTATATTTAATTATTAATAATTCTAATTAATTCAATATTATCAATTTTAGTAAAACAAGTTCATAGTTTAATCGCCAAGCCTTACTACACTAAGTTAAACTTAATTTTATATTTACAATCAATACATTATTAAATAATGTGCACTTGTTTAGTTTTCTATAACAACAACACAAAAGTTCAGCTCCCAATGCCATCAATTCTAGGTTAAGAATAACTCTATTTTACTTTAATAGTCGAAAGTATATATTCCTTCTCTTGATAAACACATATTTGTTGCAAGGCAATGATTCTCTGTTTCCAAAGTTTTAACCATATACTCATTTATTTTTGCAATTATACAATTTTCACTCTAGTCAAGAACATAGCCTTAGGCTTGTCAGAAATTAGAATATATCAAATCTGAACTACAAAGAGTATGAAATAAGAAATTCGGTAAAAGTTTGATATACCGGCCTTACCCAAACGGGCAGTCTGTTTTAGATTCTCGGGGGCGAACATTATGGGAGCAAGTAAACCTTTTGAGGGGTAATTTGGCCTCTCCCTAAAACGTGGCCTCAAACAGATTGGTTCATTGAAATACAGCTACATCGCATATTGTGCTATAAAATACACTTGCAAGCACTACAAAGCATTAATGCCAGCATCACATGCAATCAAAAAAACACAAAAATTGGGCTCATCTCTAATAATAGAGATTTCAGTCAATGTAATGCGAAGTGCAGAGGGTGCCTCACTGATTTATGTAACGACAAGAATTCACAGGCAGGTTGTGATTTAGAAGTAACATTACAATTATAAAATTTGGCTGTTATTAGCTTTATACTTGATGAGTCAAATGTACAAGAAACAAACATTTACTGGAAAACATTTTTCCATATGGCTATAATAAATAAACTGCGTTTAAGTTGTACGTTTGTGATATGTGTGCTGAATAAACGAATAGTGATCTACAAGCTAAAGCAAACGCGTGTGTTGGGCTCTAAAAGGTACATTAGACGTTATAAACTAGTGTGGCAGGGTCATGGTCCACTGCCAAGTTTCTATAATTAATTCCCATGAACCCATACAGGTTTGCTCGTGCCATAGCTAATTCTGCAAACAGAAAAACTTTGCTAGCTTAATGCAAGTGGGAAGGGGGGGCGTGTCTACAGTAAGGCAGATCTAAGAGGTGGCACAATTGAGGCCTTAAAAACACAAGCAGTACAATAAACTGTGTTAAAATTGTATAAATATAGAACCTTGGCTGTCAATAAATGCAACTAACCAGATTCTGCGAAATATGAATACTCCCTCTTTAACGACGGTAAGGAAGCACAAACTGCAAGAAGATGTCAAAATGCTTTGTCGAAGCATTGTAAACGATCGAAACAAAAATCGTACGGCAGGTGCATTTGGATGCTCAGATTCTGAATATTGAATCAGTTTTAGGCGTAGAGCCGCACTTTTTTTTGTAATTTGAAGGTGTAAATATGTAAAAATACCATTGCATTATATTTATTCGTTAGATTTAAGTTTAGTTTGAATCAACCAAGACGAGCGCTTTGCTATAAGCATTTGATAAGCGGATCTAGAGGTTAAGGTACTGGCTATACAGGTTGTCTCTAAAATATATGGAAATGGCTAACTATCAATTCCTGGAGCCAAATAAAACGATTTAACCCAAATTTCTTTCGTTAAACAGAAAACCTAGACTGATTTGAATGATATTATTCGTGGTATGCCACACGAGTCTAAGAAATCGTTTATAATAATATTGGTGATTTTTAACGAATCACTGTGGTGAATGAAATTTGTGTGTGACGACACATATCACACGGTAACTTTTAAAGGGTTCAGCTGACAACGTTCATTTCATTTGGAAAGATAAAATCATTCGTTAAATTTTGTGTCTCTATGATTTTTACTCCTTTTTACGATAAAGAAAGTACTTGATTCACCCTAAAAATTCTAAATTAAGTTTTCAGCAGATATTCACGTTTTTCAGAAACTGCTCTAACGATTTGTTTCAAACTTTACATTTTGATTACATTTTCAATGTGCATTGATGTCAGATAGGTGATTTTCCAGTTGAGTATCTCTAAAATGGGTTTCTTTTGTTTTTTTTTCTGTTTTTTATATTAACTCTTATTTTAAATAGAGCACTCGGTATATTATTGCATTTTTAAATTTAGCTTAAAATTCTAGAGAAAATTTGTCTCTAAAACTAAGACTATTCTGCACGGTTTCTGTAGGATTTCTAATTTTTAAAAATTTTTGACAAATGCTTAAAAATTAAATATCAAATTTTTGGCTAATTATAAGATCACTGTAAAAGGAAGTTGTGTGCGTGTACCACACCACATTTTTTTATATTTGTTATGGTTTAACCACAAATAAATAAAATTTCGATGTATGCACCTTGCATGTCACAAAATAGATGCAATCTGCTGCAAATTTCTAAACATAGCAGTGATTGTTTCCCGGTGGCCACACTTCTCAGGTATCTGTATCAGGTATCATCTCTATTATTTCCATAATAATGGCAGTAAAATAGACTTACGCCGAACAAACGAATATGTTGCCGATTGTGAAAGAAATTGTCGCAGGAGCGTGAGACTGTACAGACAAGGGTTTCCGAATGGTTGTATTCTGGACCGTAGAACTTGCAAAAATTGAAAGAGGTCTTCGCGAAACAGAAACTTTTGCACCAGTTACTGCTGACGTTATTGTGTAATTCGTATCTCGCATGTAGAAGGAGAAACTTTAAAAGCAGTTGAAGGAAATCCTAAAATAAGTACTCTATGCTTGCCACTTGAAATAGGAGTTTCGAAGGATGCTGCACAGAGAGTTCTTAAAGAGATATTGTTACATCCATACCATATTAAAACCGTGCAAGAGCTTTTGCCAGCTTTGCGTCTTGCGTTTTGCGAGCTTATTCAAGAGAAAATTCTTTTCTATGAGTAACACTAAAAAACAAAGTGTATTTGAATCCTATAAGCACACATCAACTTTGGACAACGATACAACAAGCATCACAGTAAATTTCAAACAATGAAGAAATGCTACAGAGAGCACACTTTAACTTCTTGCGTAGAATTAACCTTTGCATTCAAGAACATGGCGGGTACATCAGCCATCTTCTATAAATCGATTAACGTTAATGCGTTTTACCAATAAACTAATTAGTTAGCAAATTGTCTTTTCGTCGGGCACCGTTACTGTGATATTTTGTGGCTAGAACGTAACAGATACCAATAATTACAAAGACACAAAAAATGTTACTAATGGATTAATCTTTTCGTAAAAAAATCAGAGGTTTTCGGTCTACCCGTTGAAAAGTTACTGTGTGATATGTGTCATGACGCTTTTTGTTTCACGCATTAATGATAGGCCGATAATCACCAATATTATTTCATGCCCATGGTGCATGTCATACTGAATGTCAACCAAATGGATTTAATCGTACTGGTTTTACAAGAAAAATTCGTTTTTTAAAGAACTTTGAAGCAGATCAATGGCACAAGGGGCGAGATTTGGATGTAGGTTGCATTTAATCGTCCTATATTGGCCCCAGCGACCCATGGTTAAACGCTGCCATGCATGTTAGATGCACCCTAAATAAAGGTAAATCCGGTAGAGCATAGAAGAGACTAACTTTGTACCCGCTAACGAATCTACTTCCGCCACATTGTGCTGATAATTTTGTTTAAAAGTCTGGTTTTTTTGTATAGGCTAAAAATTACGCATCATTGAGATTTGATTTTGACGTTAAACATAACAAAGATAAAGTTAGGGTGCCAGTACGCCCTTAACTGCAGTAACAACAAGGTAAACAGTTAACCTATCTTTAATTGAAAGTAGATGCAGCAATCAATAGCGAGGTTAGCACCAAGGGTGCAATTTAGTCTCCAAGCTTACCTTAAATCAACAGCATTTGTCCAACGATGCAAGGGCAAGCATTGGCGTGCAGTTCGGGAGATAGGGATGTTCGATACACCAAAAAGTACCGGTACAATCGTATCGTATCGTATCGATTTAAAAGTATCGGTTCGTGGCAGTATCGTATTCAAAAGTACCGGTACATAAAATACCGGTACACATTCGATCCAGGATATTTTCTAGGTATTTCTATTGTCGAATTTGAAGAAGCTGAAAATCACGTATTGAAAGTTATCGCCGGTCGACCAACTCGCTCTTACATCCATAGAACACTAAATATAAATATCCAACAATCTCATTGAGAAAAAACAATGGATCGGTCCTGACGATACTGACCAAAAATAAATAGTATCGTATTGTATCGCTTACTGAAATACCGGTACAAAACATCGAGTATCGGAAGACAAAGTACCGGTACTTCAAAATATCGGATCGTACCGCACATCCCTAGGCAGAGTACAAGTAAGTGAAAATAACATCTTTGCCGTTTTTAGTTCACGAAATGTTTCATTTCATAACTAACTTTAGTCTGAGTCACTAGGGAGCAACATTTTGTTATTACTTAAACTTTTATTCACTGGCCAGCCAATGAGAATCAACGACGATGTAAGAATGCTGGGTATGTATAGTTTAGAGTTTCATTAATTTTTCCTGAGAATATCTTGAGTACTTGCTTTAAGTGCATTACGTATTACTTAATAAGTTTGTTATGGCAGCTTTAATACATATTGCAACTTTATCAAATAATATTAGAATTAACAACAATTTACGTGCGTGTGAAAATCTGTACTGGTGGGTAAAAAATTAATACCACCATAGAATTAAACATAGTAAAAAACATTTGTAAATAATGGTATTTGAAACTTTAAGAGTATATGAACCAACGACACACAGTTTTGGTAGTCTCTAACTAACTAACATCTTTAACTGGCGATATCTACTCACATCTCATCAAAGTAAATATTCCCTTCTAGAGAAGGCCAGTGTGTTCTTATGTTGCATCACGCGTCTTCATTCCTAAAACTCCAAGGTACATAAAAAAACGACAGCGTTATGTCAGGTAGCCTTTATTGTCTGTCATTTGTAACAGTATTCAGAATGTACGGAAATCTACATTAACCTAGCGATTATAGATTATACGAGGTTGTATGAAAGCCGAAGGAAGCCCTCGCAGGCGTTTAATAAGCATGGATAAAAGGTCCGTAACAACAGTCAGGAAGATATCCCAGATTATCTGAGCCACATTCTTGATTATCTGAATAAAAAAAAAGTGATGTTAAACACATCCCTAAACTTTTGTTGATGTTGATGAAAACAAAATTATTTAATCTACTAATTATAAAGGAAAAAATATCGAATTTAGTATAGCAAGTATGGCCTAAATTTCGAAGAACACTATCTATTAAAAGTACTTTTCGATCAAATAAATGATAACTTCAGTATAACCATTATTCCATGTTATATACTCACCCTGTACATCGCGTGATAATCTTTTATTTGAAGCAAAAGTTTATACATTCCCGAATCTCTCTCATTTCTAATGTTTTGAATTGCATTGAGCAGAAAATCATTGCCTTACCTTTACAGGTTCCCGCTTCAAATATTCTCCAACTTCCTTCAGTAGAAAACGAACTGTCGGGGGCGAGGCGTCGTCAGGTTCACTTTGCGCTAAAACCTTATCCATATAAATTTAGCAAAACCCCTTGAAAGTACGGTACTAATACTTACAACAGATAAAGCTACAGTTGCTAAAAACAGGAGCACAAGCTTAGCCATCTTGCATCAATATTACTGTTGCAGCCGAGTTCTCCGGGCCATTTTATACAGTTTATCCGACGTATTAACAAAGACGAATTTATTTTATTACCTGAAGGTAGCCGGTGTAATATGTGAAATTAAATTGCAGATTTCTTCAACAATGCGTTAACTGGCTAATGCCCACTGTTTATGTATACTATAATTATTACTTATAATGCACAATATGTTATTGTTATTCAAACTTTTACATTAGTAGTGTTAATTGGACGGGACGGTATTGTAGGAGCAAAAATAAATGATAGAAGGTTTGGTCAATATAGAAGAAAGAGGAATTTAATTAAACAAATATGTCTCAATATATTATAACTAGCTTTTGACTGCGGCTTCGCTCACGCAGGAAACCGCCTTGGACTTAAAAATAAACGCCATTTTCGCAATCCACGTCCCAAAAAACCTCAATAACGATACCCATCTCGATTTTTAGGCTTATTTACCCCATTTCACCCCCTAAGGGGTTGATTTTCCGAAAATTACGAAATACGTGTTTGCTTATTTGTTTTTAGGAGTACTTCTACGAAGTTTTAAGTCGAAATGTCTATTTAATATTATCTTTCCATACAAAATTGGAACCCCCATTTTACCCCTTTATGGGTTGAATTTCGAAATATCCTTCCTTATTCTTTGTACACATCATAAAAGGAACCTCTGTACAAAATTTCAGCTTTCTAAGTCCAAGGGTTTGGGCTGGGCGTTGATGAGTCAGTGAGTGAGTGAGTGAGTCTGGACTTTTAGTATTATATATAAGAAGATATAACTGTTCAAAAAGCAAAATTATAAAAAAAGATATGAAGAATAGAAACTATTGCCTGTAGTTCAGGTTGGGTTGGTAAGGAAGGTTACGTAGACAGATTGTTTCTCTAATATGTATTTATTTAATCGTTCAACACATGTCTAGTACTATTGACAAAATTGATTTCAAGGTATAAAGAGCTCACTTGACGCACTTATTTCTACAGTTAAACCATGCTTTTAAAATAATTACGACTACAGAAAAAAAAGAATTTAGTGGGCAATGCTATTAACGATATAGAGCACTTATTTAACCCAGAAAACAAAAAGACCGTTACAAATAGAAAATACTGGAGCCTATACGGATATAAAAAGTAATCCAAAAAGGAAAAATATTGAAGACCGAGCTACACTTGCATAAACACTTTTCAGTATTTGTTCATGCAATTTACGTGAATTTGAAAAACATATGAGCACATTGTTATGGTATAATAATAATAACAATAATAATGTATTTATTTCCCAACAATAAATTATAATACAGTAATTAATTTGGCATAAAAATAATAAGTCGAATTGGGAAACCACAGGGTTTCAATTCAAATGAGTAGTGCAACACTACCCTTGATCTTCCATTGGTACCCGAATATTTCTATATTGCGTAATGGATACGTTTGCCTAAAGTTATTTACAATTTTTAAAAAAATGAGTGCAAATGCAAAAGAAAATAAAATAAAACATTAATATATGTTGTTCTGTGATTGTGCAAATAATTCCAACAATATATGTAATGAGTGTTATATTATAAACGTTAAATAAAAATAAAAATAACTGTAAGATTTAGTTTGTTTGTAGCTTATATGTATAATTGGTCACGCATGTTATTTCTGAAGGTTACCGGAGTGCATTCCTTAAATTTTTGTGGAATACTGTTATAGAGTCTATAAATTTGAAATTGAAAAGATCGTTCAAACAAAGCGGTTTTGTGTAAAGGTGGTGATATTATTCCTTTGGATCTTAAATTTAAGGAATGCACATCTGTTCTGAAAGTAATTTTATTGTATAGGTAAGCTGGCTGTTTGGTTCTAATGACTTTATGACAAAGAATAGCAAATTGTAAATAACGTCTGCTTCTCATATTTAACCAGTGCAAATCTGTTAATTTATAAGATATGTGCTCATGAGTCTAGGACAAAAAACCCCTGGACAAAAAACCCCGGACATAAAACCCCCGGACAAAAAAACCCCGGACAAAAAACGCCCCGGACAAAAAACCCCCCGGACAAAAAACTCCCGGACAAAAAACCCCCGGACAAAAAACCCCGCACAAACCTTGTAAACACAACTTTTCACCATCCTTGTTAGAACGTATCACTTCCATTATCAACAGCAAAGTGACAAACAAAACGAAAATTTGAGCTTTATAGGGATTTACTTAAGTACTTTTGTAGGAAAAGGCCAATAGGGTTGCAGATTACATGTCTATGGGCGGGTGTTACATTAGGAACGTAATTACCCATATAAAATTCTTTTATCTACTACGTAAATGGTTGCTAATTGCATTCTTGTCTTAATCATCAACCCCCTTACTCAATTTACATTTTTGAATACAAAGATAAGGACAATTTGAAATGGTTATTTATGGCAAAGAAAACATGTTTTAATTTTAAGAATCGGGTAAGGAGGCTCAAGATTAGTGCATACTACAAGCATGCTTTCTGCTTACTAGCTAATTTTAGGATTATTATATGAATATTACTGGAAAAATCTAAATACAGCTTAAAGCAGGTAACGGCTACCGCTTCCCAAAAATGTTGTTGCTGTTTACAGATCTACAAGTGGTGAAACACGGATTATTCGAGTTCTTAGCCATAATATACTAATCCAGTTGGTTTATTTTTAAAACTACATTTAAGGATTGTGCTCCCTTCTATTTACGATTAGATATTGGAAATTTCCATATTTTAGCCCTTATAACAATCCCAAATGCCGCCAAATTTTACTTTAAATATTATTTAACGATAACGTTTTTTCGACGGATTTTTTATCCTAGATTCTGTTTTGTGTGGGTTTTTTGTCCGGGGGTTTTTTGTCCGGGGGTTTTTTGTCCGGGGGTTTTTTTGTCCTGGGGGTTTTTTGTCCGGGGTTTTTTTGTCCGGGGGTTTTATGTCCGGGGTTTTTTGTCCAGGGGTTTTTTGTCCTGACACACTTTCTTATTCCCAATATTAAGAGCAAACACGAGTTTTGAACTCTTTGAATTTTAAGTGCAGTGTCCTGGGTAATAGAGGGGCCATAAATCTCACTGCAATAGGAAAAAATTGAAAGCACTAAAGCGTTACAAAGCACGAATTTTGTTTCAGTAGATAAAGCATGTCGATGTGGATAAATCAATTTCAGAGCTTGAATGCTTTTCCTTATGCAATTATTTATATATTTTTCATATCTAAATGTATTGTCTATAATAAGGCCTAAATTTTTAACCTCAGTTTTAATGGAAATTGGAACACCATCAATCGCCACGCAGGCGTTAGGAGTTAGAGCGGCGACAACATCTTTATTTCCGAAAAAAATCACAACGGACTTCTCTGGATTAATAACTAAGGAGTGCTGCCGCGATACAAGGCTTATTGCATCAAGATCAGTGTTTATATCACTTACAGCTTCTCTATAGTTATTAGGAGCAAAAGAATGTAGTAACTGAGAATCGTCTGCATACATTTTCAGTTTGCAGGTCTTGACATATTTATAGAAGCTAGATGTGTAAATTATAAAAAGCAAGGGACCCAGTATAGAACCCTGAGGGACTCACTTGGTAACTGGTAGATATTTAGATGTATTATCAGCGATTCTAACACACTGCACGCGGCCTGTCAATTAACTTTCAAACAGAGAAATGGCGGAAGTAGATAAACCAATGTAGCTAAGAACTGTAGTATGTTATGGTCAATAGTGTCCAACGCTTTACTATAATCAAGTAGTGTAAGAGCAGAAATTTTATTTTGATCGTGAGCAGTTAACAATTCATCCGTGATGTATAGTAAGGCTGTCGAACAACTTCTATTGGGTCTGAATCCTGACTGAATATCGGGTATTATTGTATTTTCGTGTAAGTATTCCCTTAATTGATAATTCATCACTTTTTCGATTATTTTGGACAAAACAGGTAACAATGAAGCATCCTGTGTACCTGCGGGATTTGGCAAAGTGCTCGTCGAAGAGACAATTCCCGAAGTACTGGAATTTTCAAGGCTAACAGAACCGTTATTCTCCAAGTGCAACAAAGAATTATGGGGCTTATTGCATTTAAAACATCTGCGAACGGGACAGTTCTACGAAGGATGAGACGCCCGTAAACAATTCAGCCAAATTTTAAGTTTCTCGACAGCTGCAATTCTGGCGACTATGATTAATTTCAGAAAAGAATCGCATTTGTAAATTGGGTGATTTTGCTGGCAATAGTAACATTTTAGATTATTTGTACTGAAGACGAAACAATTTGTTGGAGATTTTTTATAATTTGCTTGATTAAATTGACCCTTATTATGTTTCTCCATTTTATGAATTTCAAGTTTTTCTAAAATGTCGCACTTTGATTTCAGATATTTATTCATATCCGACATATATGGCAATTCGTTTTCATGTTTATACGATTCCCAGTCGCGGCGTGTGACTAAATCAAATTTATTGGTTAATATATAAATTATTAATCGATCCCAATGCTCTGTTTGTTCACCTAGCGTTTTTAAGGAACGTAACTGTTTAGTGACATTATCAAATAATTTTCTCAGTTCGATATGAGATTCCTTATTAATAGCAGGATAGTCAAAAATGGCCTTAATGTGATTGTGAATCATTAATTGTTTATTCTCATATCTGTCTATTAAGAGCTGCCATGCATTTTTATAATTGGCTGCAGATACCTGAATATTTTTAATTATTTCTGCTGCATCCCGTTCAAGAGAAAACCGTAAGTAACAAAACTTCTGAATTTCCGATAAAGATTCATTGCTATCAACAAGAGCCTTGAATGCATCCCTAAATTCCAACCAGCCATCATATTGACCACTGAAATTAGCTAATTTTATATGTGGCAATTGTATTGAATTATTATTATTAGATGCACCGAACCTGTTGATGCCACTATGAATTGACCCTGGACTTGAATTATTTATTTTATTAGATTCGAAAAGTGTACATAATGCTTTTATATCTCCTATAATACTAAAATATGCATTTTCAAACTGTTCCCGCTCAACTTCATGATTTTCTGACTCTTCAAGCAATTCAATTTGGTATTGAATTTCATTAAATTCATCCCATGAAGGTTCAGTTTTTTCTAGCTTATGATTTAATTGAGCAATAATACTTTCAGATACTGAATCCTTATCAACATTGTCAAAATAAGTTCTTAGGCGTGTTACGTTGGCTTTAATTATGCCGCGCCTAGCCCTTAATGAATTAATCGTAACCTCGTTTTCGGCCATTACTGGAGCAGATTGAGCACGAGTTATAAACAAATGGATAATTTTGGGGTATAATTAGGAATGGATTATTAAACTTACGGACTGGAGGACCGTCGGACAGGCAATTGTAGCTGCTGCTTTCCGCTCCCCGCCGTGGAACACTGAACCGTGGTTTGCGATGATGGAACCCTGGTGGAATGGACAGACGTCTGTGGTTGCTGCCTCCGATGTTCCAAATTATTAATCTTCTTAACCCAGCGGCCGGTTCCTTATTATTGCACTAATGTCTTCTAACCGGCTCGAAGGACCAATGTTTCGGCCAATGGGGCCAATAATAACAAACTTTAAAGTGGACTGTATATTTATTTTAAAATTCATTCCTTCTTCCCTCGTACATGGTAAAAACTCGACTCTCGTCACAAGCAAGCTCACTTACCCCCAACCCTCTAGCATTTACAGAGGCAGTCATGCGCAAACAGTAGTACTAAGCCAAAGTCCGTAAGGATCTGGTAATCGACGGGATCGGATATACAATGTTCATTTTTTATTATAATATATAAAATTAACTAACTCTGTGACGTAAAGATATGTAGAAATATAAAACGAAGAATGGTAGTTTCTTGGACCTAGAACTGCACGTTTCTGCAGTTCAGAACTCCTGTCGGGGCTGCAACTGAATGTGCGTCTTTAAGAGGTTCCACGAGTGGGCGCCAAGTGTGTGCTGATCTCACTCGAACGTCAACAACGGCAGGCTGTAATCAGATTGAGTTAGTTAATGGTGGTCAATTATTTACTTTAAAAATCTCGAATTGGGGATGTTTTGAGGGTGCAGGGACCGAGAGGGTGGAGTGAACGTCTGAATATTTGATGCAAAACTAGAGAGTGCTAAATGGTGTAGAATCTGGCAGTCTTCTGTATCTCTTTCGGGCGTGACAGCTCGGTTTTGGAACACAAATGGAAGGCTCCTGTAAGATAAGATGGATATAAACCCTTTCGAAGCGTTCTTAGCGGTGAATTTGCAAGTTGCGGGCAGCCCTACCGCTGGAAAAATTTGGAGACGAGCATAATAATTATCGGATCCCGGACGCTGTTTGTTTCACAGAGATATCTCTAGCGAACCTAATGCTAGAAACTGAGACGGAATTATTACTTTGAGTAGGGGGTATAATTGCAAACAACGGCACCTGCAGCAAGGATTGGGAGTCCAAGCGCTATGATATTGCTTTCGAACGCTGTGTGTTTGTCGGGTCACTCAATTTTGTTCAGGCTGTTAGCCGGCGACGGACGCGAAAAGTGATTACTGATTATCGTTTGGAGTATCGGACTGGAAAACGTCGGGAATAGTCACAGGTTAGACTCTGACGCTAGCAATCTAGACGTTAGAGTTATCGAATGAGATCTTTGTACTAGGATATAAGTGTTAGTCAGTTTTGGTAACCAATGCTTTAGCAAAACGGTATAACTCGTCGCAGATTAGACTCTGGAGCTCTCAGTTTAGACGTTAGCATTGGCATAGAGATCACAAGCTATCGCAATGCTGAAAACTAGGTATGGCAACAAGTAGCGAAAGTAAACAAGATAGCAGGATGCTTGAATGACACTATTTGGCGGAATCAGTATATTAGGAAGGACACCAAAGCGAAAATCTACAAAGCAACGGTCAGACGTTAAAACAAAACGATTACTGAAATGAAAATACTTCGTAGAGTTTCTTGTAAAACAATATTAGATAGGGCGAGAAGCAAGACTATCAGACGACAGTGAAATGTAGAAACATTATCGATCTAGTGAATAAACGAAAACATGAATGGAATAACCACGTTACGAGAATGACAGAAAATAGAATGCAATTGCAAGAATAGTAAAAATTGCAAGAGATAGGTCACCAATCGGAGGAAGAATCATTGGAAGACCTAGAAAACGATGCAGTGATAACCTACATGTATAAGAGGCAACATTGACGTAGAAACAGGCGTAAGCCTATAATAGACGGAAGAAGAAAAAGAAGCATTGTCGTGTGGAATCTTTGGGGGGTGTGCATATAAGCGTAAGGCAGTTTTACTAACCTGAGTTTTAGGAGAACGCTTAAATCCATCACAGGTTAAATTCCAAGACCTCGGTTTAGACGTTAAGGTTACCAGGTATATAGAGAAGATTCAGGTCAGGTCAGGCTAGTTTATGCATACCTAGATTTAGATCTTTTCTTATGCGATGTCGTTTCATAAGATGAAACAACTCACGTGGTTGGCTTAGGTGTTAGTTACACTAGCAGCTGGGATCTTTGAGTTCTAGACTAGCGCCTACTCGTTTAGCAGAATTAAGCGAGGCTGGGGGTTGGCTGTGTGCCGTTAAGGGTTAAAGCTCATCTAGTGGAGCCTAAGTGTAAGAAGCAAGAGTGTTGCTCAAACTCGCGCGTTGCTGGTCAGCAGCTAAATTACCTAGTGCGGTCAGCTAAACCCTGCTGCAATTAGATGGCTCATGTGGCGGAGATAGCACCGTGCAAATTAAAAAGGTGTTGATACATTTAACACATTTCTAATAAAATTGGTAAGAAAGCCAACATCTAACGTTTACAACAAGGTGGCAGAGCAGTAAAAACAAAAAAGGGGATTGCAGTTTGCATTAATAATTAGACTGTGTAAATTTTAGGACAGTAATTATAATTGCGTTTTCTCAGTCATAAAAACAGTTGAAGATAAAACAGTTTATTTTGGGTTCCTTTTACATTGCTATTTTATGTTGTACAATTTGGATGTGAACGCAATTGTTTAGAATTTAATAACCTATGCGAATCGAAGCCACCCAGAGAGAGAAAAAGCGAGAAAGAGCGCGCTTTCTTTTGTGGTACAGGTAGGTGTGTAGGACACACGCTTGTGCCAGGAATGGGTCCAATATAGTTTCTTTTTTTTTAGAGACCTTTATTCACAAGCACGTCTTGTTGGAAACTGCTGTTACCAGTTTGGTCTTTTAAGATATTTAGGAGAGAAGATTATATTTGTTCAGCATTAGTGAGTTCTACCGTCTTTTTTTAATTAGATTTCACTTGTCTCTTTCCATACAACAAAATCTCTTCGTCACTGACGTTTGAAATATCGTTGTAATGGTAATGGAAACAGGGTAACCATTCGATGGGCACGATTACGACTAGTTTTGGAGAAAGAGTACGTACAAAACATATACACACATATGACTTGGCTGACACCTTTTGCGTTTGCTTTACATAATCTATTGATTTGAAGTTCGGAATGTGATCCAAAGTTTAATTAAATCGCGAACATCCATTTTATGAGTGTATTATCATATATAATGCAACTAGTGGGTTCTTGATTATCAAATAATCATGTCTGTTTAGACGAAATAAATTGTTTGGTAATCGCGCGAGTCCGAAGGTCGAGCGTGATTGCCTAAAGCAATATATCGAGTGGAAACAGAAATGATTTGATAATCAAGAAGACACGAGTTGCATTCGGCTAGATTATATCACGAGTCAATAAACAACGTTTGAATAGTATATTTTAAATATTAAAGGTAGAGTTAATGTAGTTGTTATGATAATTGTACTGACAGCAGGTAACGTGATGTTTGTGAAGGCGTGTGATTATCACCTATTAATCAGAAAGGTATGTGATTATCAGTTGCTATGTACATTATCAAAAGTTAGTACATGCGTAACTATGCATTTTGCCGTTTTTCATTGGTTGATGTTAGAGGGAGTGGTATAATCAGAATAACAATACCCATAATCTAGTAAAAGAAACAGCTCGATTGATACAAATTATGACATGGCAACAACCTTATCTTCGACGGTCGGTCCTATCCAAGCGACCGGTTCCGGTCAAACAGTTCAGTTGATAGGTTGTGTCATTCTCTGGTTATTATATTTACATTAATCTGCTATGCAACATTTTCATATAACTTTGAGTTGGTGGTTGACATTAATTGAGAGGTTGCATCAAAAAAGTTAAATTTATATAACATGGTTGAGGTCAAACTCAATACTTTAGTTGTGGCTAAGTAAAGTCAGTAAAATTACGAAACGTTAAACATGGTTTAAGAAAAATTAAATTTGAACCTTTAATAGTGAAAAGTACAAAGTAGAACTTTTTCTGGAAGAGGCAGAATCTACACTTCCCTTGACATAAAAAAATAATAAAAAAGAATAACTTATTGTAAGCATGAATTTTGTCAAAGAAGGTATGGCAAGGTTAAAAAATAATCAAGAAGTGTAGTATAAAATTAAGAAATTATATGCAGTGAATATTTTTTGTCGAAAACACAAGATTTTGCCGATAAAAGAATATCAGATATTTTCAGTTTATTTGAATTCGAATAGTTTCAACTCAGGAGGCAAGGTATGCGCACCACGTCAAATCATTCTCTTAAACATCAAAACATGCCAGTAGTGTGTTTTAGGGCTCTTCTAAAAGTTGGCGTTTGAAGTCAGATCTCTGCGTAATTTGACAGTCTCTGAAGAACCACTAGTGGTGAGTACAAGTCGACAACTTCTCCAACCCGGTGCTGCAAAACTTATAGAAAGTGTTGCTCGTCTTTAAGCTACGCGAAGGAGCCTGCTAAAACTAATAAATAAATGCATTGCGTACTTGCGCGCAATTAATAACGGTTGGTTGTGCACCCATTTGAAATCTGTGCAACTAATAAATTGCAAATTGGCCCATCGCATTTTAAATCAGGTTACCACTTTGGAAAGGAGTCAAAAGCTATTATGGCACGTTGTGACGTCAAGCGTCTTTTCTTTGCGAGAATATCCAATTACATAGCAAGACTGGGTAAAATTTGCGAACTAGACTAACTTTCATGCAGAACCGGTTTTATGCGATTTGATGTGCTAGTATACTTAAGATTATTCTTCTGGTTCTTTTTCAATATTGTTTAACGATTAATGAATGTTAGTCATACTGTTTCTGGGTCGAAGGGGAAATGCCTATAGAATGTAGTCTAACGTCCCCAACTTTATGTATTATCTAACACATTAATTTCAGGTATTTATTTTCTTAGTTCTGTGTATTTAATGTCAATATATACTTGTGTTACATTGATTGCAAGTAGATTGGCTTTTATTTGAGGTAAAGCTCGGAGCTTCAATTTTAGATTTTGAGCTATAGTGGGTAATTTTCCAGAGCTTTTTTACATTGAGTATCTGTAACTTGGACGAGGGTAAAAGGTAAGAGCTATCTTGTTATAAACTGAGCTAGTTGTCAACAAACGGGCAAATATGTATAAAACATTAAAACAACGATGGACTAATATAAGCCCTATTACAATATGTATTACAACGGTGGGGTGTGAATCATAACGTGCCTAGAAGCACCGTTATAACATATTAATAAAAGCAATGCTAAATGTCGATTCATGTTTAAGAAACGTCAATAGTGACAAATTTAAGGAAGTGGAACAAAGTTGAACGGCAAAATGTGATGCAAGATTGCAACAGAAAGACTGGGAAAAAGAATAAGGTGACGTTATCTGGTGGAAGGAACAAAATTTACAGTTTCCATAAAGTAAGTACAATGCATCTATTACTCATTATCACAGACCACCGTTACGCAAACGAACTTACATTAAAATCGTAAATTGGTCTTTGTAGCACATAGGATGATACATATAAATTCTCTGGCTGTCATGATAACACTCATAGCAATCAGAGATGGCCAAAGCAGCTCTATTCTTTGTGGCAACTGTAGTTTTGTGTTCAGTAAGTACCTTTTTATATTGCTACTGTTTAACTAAGCTTTTGTTAATAAAGGTGTTAGCCGAGACGGTAGTCTATGGAACCGCCTGTGACGAATCTTACCTCCAATATATTATTAGAAGCGTTATAGAAGCAGTTAAGCGAGGATTTCGAAATGTAAGCTAACAAATTCTACCTTTATATAAATTAAAATGGCTATAACATAAGAATCAGATATTTCAACAAGCCTTCATTTAAAAATTCAAAGCTTTTCCTTTTAACGAGAGAGGGAGCGGAAATGACAAGACAGTAGCCAAAGATGAAATCTTTTTGACCAATCTGTTGTTCTGAAATTCTTCATAGTTCTTGTAGCTTTTTTCGTTTTATGATTTCTTTTCACTAAAATACGCATGTTATTTTTTAGTTGGCGACTTTTGTAAACTGGGATTTCGTAAAAAGATGGCTGTTCGTTCCTTTTAACAACTTGCACAGGTTTATGCAAGATTTACCACTACCTACAGAAATTCTCAAGGTTTTGTGTCCAAAAATTTAGATTTCTTCATAACGCTGTGGATAAAATGTAATGTAGATGACAATACGTTTGCTTATCTTTCGGTGTTAAAAAATAAAGATCTAATAGGATTATTTCAGGGATAAACTTTTAGTATGTAATTTTCATATTTCCAGCTATTACAAGGGAGAAATGTTTAGAACGTTTAAAAAGGTGAAAACCCTAATAAATAGCTGAAAATAAAAAGCAATAAATTTCTAATTCTCTGTCACACCTTCGGTCACAAGTAATTTATACTTTTACCGTTTATCTTGTTGAAATACTATAAGGCGTTGCTATGGGTAGTCTTTTTCTATTCCACTTCAAAATACATAAGTTTGCAAAGATTCTAAGGGTGAAACTCCGCAGCCTCGCAAAATTCTAGCAGCATTTGAAGAAAATTGAGTAAAATTTTTTGCGTACAATTTACCTTTGTATTTAGGAGTATCAATTGCAGATTTATTAATGTAACTAATATTACTTCGCAGCAAATCATCTTTGTGTCACGTTTTCTCACCGTACAGGCAACTATATTACACCTTGTTAAAAAGAATTCTAGCGCGGTCACTTAAATTTATTTTTTTTTTCTTTGTAATTCATAACAGATGTCAAAAATAATAAGGAATGTATCTTGCTGAAATAACAATTGAAGATTACCTATCCGCTTCTTCATTAACGAGTTGCTCTCTAATCTGTGTACTGAAACCCAAGGTCCATCCATCGGTATTCCAATATCGAATATCATAGTAAAAGATGACGTACACCAGTTTGCACTGTCAAAAAACTATCTTGCAGAACGGAACAAAGTTACACTAAAAGAGGTTCTAGAACTGATTGGTGTTAAAGGAAATGAGGTAGCAGATGAACTTGTCAGCAAAGGTGCCAATGGGTATGTACTTAGGACCTAATTTTTTTTTCTAATGTTGGAACCAGTTCATTCAATTAGTTGAATAACTGCTAGCTGCATAAGCTAAAAATTAAATACTGAGAAGAGGGGTCGAAGCTAGAACATGCTAAACAATACCTTGAAGTATTAAATCTGCGAAGTTTCGCGGACGGCCTCCAAATTATTTTAGAACGTTTTAATTGCTATTGTAGGCGCTATCACAGTCACAGGATTGCGTGACGCGCAAACATTTGGAACTACGCGAAGAGTAAGAAAAACAGAAAAGGTTCCGTCAAGAGATCCTGCTGCTTGTCCGATAAAGCCGAGGTATAATTCAGGAGAATTGCGCAAGCTGCATCGCGCCACTCGATCTACGCATTTTTACTTTTCATCCGCACCGAAGTATCACGTTTAGCCCCTCTTAGCTTTTCAGACAACGTGGAAGGAGATCGAAGCTAAAAAAGAGCGATGCTCTCTCAGCCCTGGGACCTAATTCGTTCTTCTCAGAATCCAGACCAGAAACTGAGCCTCCGCCGAGAGTTATCTTGGGCCCTCGGGCTCCACCAGTCACCGCGAATCCAGATACCTGTCCTTTGAAATCAGAATTCTATCTCGAACAACCTGCTCTTTCTAGTTTATGTAAGTTCTATTCATAGCTTTTCCCGAGAAGTAGAACTGCTTAAACCACCCTTAAACCTGACCTGAAGCTTCCCTTGGGTTAGTCGAACTGCCTTCAAAGCAATCCTGTATGTAAAACATCCTGTCCTGCTAACACCAAGAGGCTACTGGATTCGCTCTTGCATTCTGGCTAACTAATCCTGTATATAAATCATCCCCTTCCTACTATAAGAGCAAGGCGATACTGGATTCTATTCTGCGGCCTCTCTTAATAATCCAGTTCATAAACCAGCCTTTTCTGCTCCAGCTCCAGGCGCTATAGGACTCTTTTTTAAAGCTTGACTGAAGACAGATATCTGTCCGTTAACCCAAGAATCTGCCTTGCTAATAAACAATTTTTTCAGACAACTCGCCATAAATTATCCATCTGCCTGAAGTTCAGTGAAACCTCGAGCAACCTGAATCCATTGAAATTCCCGATACCACGCCTCTAAATTCCTTTCATTCGAGTGGCGATTGTTCGTGTTTGACAACCCCAGGCTGGTGATTAACTTTCCCAAAAGCCTGTCTGCTTTAGCACTATCATTTATGGAATCTGATGAAACCCGGGACCGGCGCTTTAAAAGCTGAATATTTAATTTTGGTCTATTTCTAGCAGTTCCAACTGCATGCAGGAGAAAAACTAGTATCCACCACCAGAGATCACCGCCCTTCACCCCTCGAGGTCTTTCGCAAAGCCCAGCCCTTCAAGAAAGACATTGTTTTTCATATTTGTACATATATATATATTTAAAACAACAAACTTTTTTACTTTGTATGATAGCTAAACAAAATAAGCACCTATGTAATTTTGACTAGATTATTTTACTCCAACTGCCGACAACCCTTGATCAGAGCTATCCACAAGTAGTAATTAATAACGTAGAGTAATTAGAATCGGATCTTGAGCATAAAGTGCATTTGCTAAAATTCCGTAATTATACAAATCTTAACAAAAATGCGCTAAAAGTAAATACAGCACTATCAAGTGTATACTGCCGATTAAGGTATAACCTAAAAAAATCGGTGGAATCTAGCACAGCACCTGTTGCTTCTGTCTGTGAGATACCAAAACAGCAGGGTACATACTTACTTACTCGCAAACGTTGACTTCGATGGAATATTGGACATTCTTCAACCAACGACGTAATACAGCTTGACCCAAAACCGGTATTGCAACTCATTGAGGATATGCAACTGAGAGGAAAACTTTAAGAACAGCTTTTTACTAATAAGAGATCGTTTAGGTCGCAGTACAAGAGAGATATTCTAACCTGAACGCCCCCACTTACTACTCTACACTGATATTTGTCTACCGGAAAGATTCTCATATGGATCATTGTACAACTAATCTATAACATGATAAGTTTTAAATCGATCTACCATCTAATCAAAAGGCATAGCAGACTCTGTTACGTTGTTTTAGTCTTTCAACCCTGTTTGGAAATGGCCAAAGGCAGCGCAATAAATACTGATAGTATTTTTATTATTTAATATAAACGAAGGAAAATAATGTCTACGATAATGCTGTCGCAAAACCATATATCGAAAACTAAACAATAGGATTTTTTTTACTGAAAACGCTGTTTATAACTGATGAAAATCTACAACATAAGCAATAAATATCACGTTTTTGATCATTTTTATAAAATTAAATACTTGATTTTACACCCAACTCCCATACAAGCATCAGGCAGCTGGGACCATTGTTTCATGTTGATGAATATATCTGTGGCCGCAGAAAGGCGTGGCTGACATGTTCACAAACCTGTCGCTTGAACAAAAAACCTGTAGAGTTAGTTATGTGAATTTCTTTTCGCTAGGTCTTGAACAATTATTTTTGAAATTTTCAACAGGATAATATTTAAATAAGGACCGAGTTTTTTATTAATGCACCTAATAATGTTATAAAAACTGTACCATTTATGCAAGAAATACATTTAATTATTTTTCAGATATTTTAAACAATTCAATGTCAATGCACTCTATAGCATTTTGAAAGCTAAATTGATCAGTGCTAAATTCTCAAAACAATTAATATTCAAATAGTGAAAAAGTATTTTCTGTAAATAATTTTTTTACTAATTTATTTTGGTAATGCTATACAGTGATTACATGAAAATTCATTCATAACAGCAGTCGGCCGTTAAGGATAACGTGATCTTAAAAACTAGGTCATGCATAATGGCCGCCTGTCCTTCATGATTATATCAGCCGGGCGGCCGTTTAGGAGGAGGTGATGTGTTAAGTGAATTTGTTGTACCAATATAATTAGGTGTGAGTTGGGGTCATCGCAGGGAATATACAGTAAAGCCAAACCTCGACCTTTTCTTAGAACATCACTCCTTTTTCGGCTTAAAATTTCCATTGTGTTGCAATAGGAAGTTGAGTTTAGCTGTTATTGTAGTAGGCAACAGGAAGTCGAGGCAATTTCTTAAGCATTCCATTTCCCGAAGAATCAAATAGCAAATGGCGTACTTACAAGCACGCTTAAAGCTGCTCTCCAAAAAAATCGTTATAGCAGGTGTGACCAGTTAGAATCAAAATACTGATTCCTTTGTTCCCCAAGTTCCAGGCGTTGTTAGGACGCGAAAAAAACTATTAAGGATATTACTATCTGCATAAATTCTGATGACGGCTGCGCGAAGTTGTAATTTTCAGACAAAGGGTTGTGAGAATCCCACGTTGTTAACCAACAAGATCTTTTAAAAGACACCGGTGAGATTCAATCCTCTGAGATCCCCTACTCTTTTTCCCGACTTCGATATGAAAGTACATTAAACCAAACATTAAAGTTCACCTCGAAACCATAAAGATAAAAAAACAGGCTAGGAAATTAAACAAGTACACCCTCCCTGCCTATCAAAATGAGATAGCTTCACAAATGGACAAAATAGAAATAGATAATAAAACAAATAACCCCAATGAAATATGGGAATATATTAAAAATATCATGTTAAATACAAAAGATGTAGTAGTAAAAGAATGCAAAGGGGAAATACAAAAAAAACACTGGATGCAACGCACGACTTGGGAGACAGTGACAAAGAGAAAACATATTAAAAGAACAGGCTTAACAACTACAGAAGAAAGAATCGAATATAAGAAACTCAGCAGAGAAATACAAAAACAATGCAGAAAAGATAAAAATGAGTATTTGTGCAACATATGCAAAGAAATAGAAGAACACCATAACTCCAATGAGACTAGAGATCTTTTTCGTAAAATTAAAGAAATCACAAGAGAATTCAAACCAAGATCTTGGATCATCGAAGACGCCGCAGGAAAGAAATTATGCGAGATTAATAGAATCATATCAAGATGGGAAGAATACTGCACACAATTGTATAAAGAAGAACATCCACAGCAAGATGCAGAGGCACTCACAGACATTAAATCATGATCACTAGAACCGAACATCATTCCCAGCGAAGTGGAACGTGCCATCAAGAAGCTTGGCAGAAATAAAGCCACCGGCGAGGATGAAATCAGCGGAGAGATGATTAATGTATTGGGGGACAAAGGAATAGAAATATTCACAAAGATATGTAATCTTATATGGAAGACGAGTGAATGGCCGGAAGATTGGACTAAATCTATATTCATTACCTTTCACAAAAAAGGCTCTACTGGCAAGTGCGACAACTATCGGACTATAGCTTTAATTTCGCACGCAAGCAAAATAATGATAAATATTTTACATGATCGACTGAAAAATTTCCTAGAATGGCAAATCCCAGTGGAGCAAGCGGGATTCGTACGAGGTAAAGGCACCAGAGACCAACTACTAAATATTCGACAACTTATAGAAAAGTGCAGAGAATTCAATGTGCCAGCATATCTATGTTTTATAGATTACAAGAAGGCCTTTGACAGTGTACGATGGACTGAACTATGGAAAATATTAATTGAAATGGGCGTCCCTGAACACCTAGTTTTCCTTGTCAAAAGACTATATGATGGAGGTAAAACAAAGATCAGAATAGATAATCATCTGTCGAACTCATTTAAAATAAGCAAAGGGGTCAGACAAGGCTGTATATTATCGCCCTTACTATTTAATATATATGGCGAATACATAATGCGGAAATGCCTAGAAGGCTGGAATGGAGGCATATCGATCGGGGGCAGAAAAATTACAAATCTTAGGTATGCAGACGACACTACCCTGATTGCCAAAGATGCAGAAGAAATGACGGAAATACTAACGTGGATTGAAAACGAAAGCAAGAACTTAGGACTTGAACTCAACAGAAGCAAAACGAAGATTATGATAATTGATAGAAGTAACAACCTACCAGCAGACCTACCAGACCTGCAAGACATCGCAGTGGTTGATAACTTTATATATCTAGGGTCTTATATAAGTAAAGATGGTGGTAGCACCGTTGAAATTAAAAGACGACTAAACATGGCCAGGTCAGCAATGACAAAACTCAATAAAATTTGGAAAGACAAAAACATTACACTAGCAACTAAAATCACACTTGTGCAAACGCTAGTGTTCTCAATAGCTCTTTATGCTTCTGAATCGTGGACACTAAAAGCAGTTGACAAAAAAAAATTGATTCGTTTGAACTGTGGTGCTGGAGAAGAATGTTACGCATATCCTGGGTAGAGCACCGCACAAACGCTTCAGTCATAGAAGAAGTGAAAATGCCAACCCGGCTCTCCACGATAGTGCAGAAACGAATCCTACAGTACTTTGGACACCTAACTCGACGTACTAATGATAACCTGGAAAAACTCGTTGTACAGGGTAAGATTGAAGGGCGCCGTTCAAGAGGAAGATCTCCCAAACGCTGGTTGGACCAGATAGGCGAAATAACCGGCGCTCCTCTTCAACAGAATATTAGAGATGCAGAGGACAGACTATTGTGGAGAAAAGTCATACAAACCACCTCCTAAATCATTTGACACAAGTCACGACTCTTCAGACATGAAGACCCACGACAGGAGAGAGAGATGATCATTCTTATGTGTGCGAGTGGCTGTGATTTTTGTTATCGGAAGATGTCGTCTTCAAATTGCTGTCAGCGGAGTAACCTGGAAATTCCATCGTGCCCAAAGGTTAATCTGGGGAGAACGTTTGCCGAAGCTTCCGTCGTATTGTACGGATACTCGTTCTGATTTTCAGAATTTGACACTACTTTCTTGATTGAACATCCCCCTTTGCTCGTTGAGGCTTATTTTACGTTATTACCGATTTTTTCCTATTTGATCTGCAAGCTACAAGAGGTTTTTCATCTGCTAGACTGTGCGATGGGAAACCAAAAGCGTCAGACGGAACAATTAATAATGGAAAGAGCGTGAAAACCCTAGACAAGTACTGTGCTTATAATAATTAATCGCTGATTCCGGTGCTACAGTTCAAAATGTTTGCGATGAGTTAAATAGGTAGTGGTGCTCTTGTAGACATTGAACAACGCCATGCCTTTTTCTCAGACTTTGGTTTTCAAGTTTAATTAACATACATATAGATAAGTGTTTTGCCAAGAATCAATAGCTACTTCTTTTAGCAATATGTGAATCTCTGTGACGTCGTATAAGAGTAGGGACAAACTTAAAGTCAATATTTTATTATTAATATGTTGTGGACTGATGGGCCTGCTTTGCGTGAGGAAAAGTTACTAATTTTTATAATTTCCATGAATGGACAAAAGAAAACCCTCATTTAAAGCACCGCTCTCACTTCCAAAAAATATTTAGTGTAAATACGGTGGCTGCTGTCCTAAATGATCACTTAATTGGACCATTGAATTACCACAACGTTTGGATGTTGCAAAATTACGAATACGATTTACGAACATTTTCTAGATAATTCGTTACCGATATTGCTTCAAATGGTTCGTTAAATATTAGACATACAAGTTTACACGTAAGAAATTGGTTTAACACACATTTTTCAGGGCGATTATTGTAACAGGATGTGCAGTGGTGGCCAAAGCGTGTGCCAGGCCTAACTTCTATGGACTATTACCTCCGGGGCTACAAAAAAGAAGAGTTAGTTTATGCTACAAAAGTACACACTTTGGCAGAATTGCGTATTAGAACACAACAGGCCGCAGATACTATTTGCAATAACATACATATTCTTTTAGGCATCGGTCGCAATTGAGATAATTTCCAACATTTTAGTGAATAATAATAACTATAGTAGAATATTGAAGATGTTTATTAGTAAAGGAATTAAAAATTATACAACCAAGACATATATAGCACACTGTAAAAAACTACACTGTTAAAGTAAAATAACCTGGTGTGATACATGCACACAACTTCTTTTTACAGTGATCTTATATCTAATTAGACAAAAAATTTTAAGCATTTGTCAAAAATTTTCAAGAAATACAAATTCTACAAAAACCGTACAAAATGGAGCGTTAGTTGATGAGACAAATTTTCTCTAAAGTTTTAAGCTGATTTCAAAAATGTAATAATATACCGGATGCTTTATTTAAAATAGGAGTTAATAAAAACTATAAAAAAAAACAAATAAAACTTATTTTAAAGATATTCAACTGGAATATCACCTATGTCACATGTATACACATTACAAATGTAATAAGAACCTAAAGTTTGAAAAAATCGTTAAAGCCGTTTTTGATAAAAATCGAAAAAACTGCATCTAGATGGTACACAAAATTTATATATAAAGTTTTAAAGGCATATTTTCGTTTTTGAGATATTCTGTTCACAGACAGACAGACAGATAGACACACAGACACACAGACACACAGACAGACAGACAGACCAATGAACAAAAACATGTTTTTTGGGTTCAGGAGACTCTAAAACGAAGATCTGTTGAAAACTCAGTTTCGAGTCTTTGAGGTGAATCTAATACTTTCTTTATTCTAAAAGAAAGTAAAGAAATAGGTGGCGTCTAATGATACCACTGGGACGCAATGTTATTACTTAGAGTGAAATATTATAAAGCAGTCGTTTTTTTCATTTAGGCAAGTCTGACGTTGCAAGTATTGCAGTGCCACCTGGTGAGGTGTGCCTCTGCCTTGGAAATGCAATTGTGGCATCCTACTCAATTGCTGTATTAGTTTAGTATGTCGCCACATCTGAAAAATTTTAGGTTAGGTTAGGTTAAGTTACGTTAAGTTGTTAATACGGGAGGGTATTAATATCTAGTTAGCTTTGGATATTTATTATTAGTTGAAATAATTTCGGTCACTATTGCAAGAGAGTATAATATTTAGTCCAAAGAACCGCCAAAATGTCCAACAGACCAAAGAGCACCACTTACAAAACACTTCACTGAAGACATACCAGATATAACCGAAGACGAAGTAGTACAAGCTCTAAATCAAATGGCAAATCGAAAAACTCCTGGACCCGACGAGATTATTATCGAAATGGTTAAAGCAGGCGGATCGACAATACTAAAATCTCTGGTTATACTATTTAACAAATGCCTGGAGTCAGGAACTATACCTAATGCATGGAAAACAGCTAATGTCATCCTTATTCACAAAAAAGGACACAGACAAGATTTGAAAAACTACCGACCCATTTCCCTTACGTCACACATTTGCAAACTATTTACAAGAACCATAACAAATAGAATAGAACTACGACTTGACGAATTTCAAACACCGGATCAAGCAGGTTTCAGACGAGGATACAGTGTGATAGACCATATCCATACCGTGCGACAGATAATGGAAAAGTCACACGAATACAAGCAGCCTCTCTATATGATTTTCATAGACTTTGAGAAGGCTTTCGACACCGTCGAGACTTGGGCCCTCAAGAATGCTCTCCAAAGATGTAGAATAGACTATCGCTACATACAAGTAATAACAAATATGTACGAGAAAGCCACCATCACAGTAAAACTATTTGAGGACATAAATGCGATAGAAGTGAAACGGGGAGTAAGACAGGGCGACCCTCTCTCCCCTAAATTATTTACCAACTTACTGGAGGATGTATTTAAAAAACTCCAATGGACGGGAAAGGGTATAAATGTGAACGGCGAACACCTAACAAACTTAAGGTTTGCCGATGATATTGTGCTATTCGCGAATAATATGGATGACCTAGAAATAATGATATATGACCTAATAACTGCAGCACAAGAAGTAGGACTCAGGTTGAACATCTCTAAGACAAAATTAATGACAAATCAGGAAGACGGTAGACAAATACAAATAGATGGAGAACAGATAAAAATAGTGACCGAATATGTATATCTAGGACAAAAGCTCACAATGCAAGAGTCAACGCAGACAGCTGAGATAACCAGACGAATTCAACTTGCTTGGGGAGCTTACGGAAAGTTAAGAAACGTATTCAAAGGCCCTTTTAAGCAACATTTAAAAACTAAGGTATTCAATCAGTGCATTCTTCCCGTACTAACATACGCATCTGAAACGTGGGCCCTCACAAAAACCAATATGAATAGAATAAAAATAACACAAAGAAAAATGGAACGATCAATGCTAGGTTTTAGATTAGCTGACAGAAAAACAAACACTTATATAAGGACAAGAACCAGAGTTGCGGACGCCGCTGAGCGAATAGCTAGTCAGAAATGGCGATGGATAGGACATATGCTCCGTAGGGAGGATAATAGATGGAGCAAAAAGTCACAATTTGGAGGCCACGAATGGGAAGAAGAAGCGTGGGACGACCAAGGACAAGATGGAGAGAAGATATTACAAAAGTAGCAGGTCCACAATGGATTAGGAAAGCTCAAATACGAGAAGAATGGAAGAGTCTTGAGGAGGCATATATCCAGTATTGGAATGGATGAAACATGCTGAAAGAGAAGAAGAAGAAGAAGAAGATAGGTATGTTACGGAATAAAGAACGTGTTAACAAATATCCAATATTTGTTTAAACTGCTTCATTTCAAGCTTTATTTCGAGCGAATACGTCGAAAAAGGCTTATTTAGGTTGCTTATACCTAAACTAAACTATTTCCGGTTAGGTGTGTTTATTTTGTATTGTGTGTTGAAATTTTGTATTGTATTAAACTTTTCATGATTTGTAATGTATTGTGTATTATTTATCAAAATATCCCTGATTTTCAATTTTTCTGATGTGGCGACGCTGTTTCAGTTTTTCCGCTAGGGCGACATGCTATACTAATACCTTGATTACCATGCATATGACAAACTTCGACACATTTTTTTTTCTAGAGAAACAAATCGTTTGAAGTGATGTACATTTCCTTCACTGTTTCTACCACGTTTCTGAGTTTTTCCTGTACCTACAAATTCGCTTGCTACTGAGATTCTAAATGGTTTCTAATCTAACGTAGTACCCTCTGATCGCTTTTGAAATATTTTGAAAGTTTACTACTGTGATATCTACGAAATGCCAAAAATGCTTAAATACCATCTTATGCTTTTGCGATTTATTTGATAGCACGATTTCACTTGTCTGTCTGCTTTATCAACATATTCAATGTTATATTCTTTTACTAACACTGGACACGCTATTGCGGCTACTGATCCATCTTTGTTTCTCCTATTGACGGTAGTTGTGTCCAATGAATTATGAAAATTGCTGATAAAGTAAATTTCTCATCCATTTTCGTGCTGCAATACCTTCATCGGTCATTCTCCACTGATAATCACCACCATTCATCTGCTTGTCACCTCCAACATTCATCGAAAGATATTTTTTGTCTTTGCGAATGGTGTCCCAAGTAAGTATATATTTTCTCAGCTTGTAATTCATTTACCAATGAAATAGTAGAAAAACATATCGAAGTTAACCTTATGCCTTTTTCAACCAATGCTCGAGTAATTTCTTTTATAACTCTTGGACCTAATAGTTTTTCAACACTATCTTTATTTTTGCCTGTGTATATCTGGAATTATGAAATATATGCTGACTCATTTGCTCGCACCCAGAGTTTGTAGCCCCTTTTTATGGGTTTCAGTGGCATCTACTAAGTGATGGCCGTCCTTTAAACTTTATCATTGATTCGCCATCGACTGGTATTCATCAGGATCATAATATTTCAAATAAGTTTCTGACAATTTATCCAAAAAGGCTCTAATTTTAAATAACTCGTCATACCCTGGCTTGTGTTTCTTCGTTTGCAAGATATTGTCATTGAAATGGATGTTACCAAGTATCCAAATAAATTTGTTTCGTGATATTGATCCACCTATATATATCCGTAATTTTTAGATTATACCACCAATAGTCTTTCAGAGCAGGGAGTCCTTTTATCCCCATAAATTTTTTTATACCAATAAGAGATATTAACGATACCAGTTTGATTATGGGTATCTTAACGAAACGACATCATTCAGAGAAACGAGTTTGATTGCCAGAAAGAGGCGGTGAGCAGAGTTTTGCTGAAATTAAACGAGTTTCATTAAGTGCCATAAGCAAACGTGTATTGTTCAATATTTTATCTTCATCAATAGATTTTGGTTTAATTTATTCTTTGTTTTGTAAAAAGAGTGCTGTAATGGATATGACAAAGTATGGTGCGGTAATAAAGCTCTAAACGATACTCAAATTTATTGTTATGTAGTCTATAACAACACCGATGAATATAAAAACTTTTATCTCATGGACTGCAACTGGATTAAAATTTGTAGCTCCACCAATTTTCAGTTTGTTGTACAAATTGGTTTGATAAGCAATATGTTGAAATAGTTCTTTTGGAAATAAACAAGAAAATACAAGAGATGGCAAATCAACATTATCCGAAATGTGTTTTGGTCTTGAGGAATCAGAAGAGGGAACCATGAAACCGCACAAATTGTGTATCACACCAGATTTTTCTTACTGTATGCATGTTCTTGTTGGGGCTTCATCTCTGAAATTTAAAATTGTGCAATACCATAGATCCTGGTTAACCTACATTTTATTTTTAATAATTTATTACAATGTAGAGCATGGTATACTTAATTTTGAGGTTTTTAATTTGTAGTTTTCCATCACTACGTATACGTAATACGTATTATTATTGCGCTTGTTTTAAATCGCATTGCTTTGCCTTTAACCTGCTTAATTGGATATTGATTTATATCTTATTTTTTGATGGATTGATTGGCCAATTAAGTAATGTTTCATTACTTAATTTTTTCTTGCAATCCTTGGGTGTTCTAATTAAGCATTTTATCAGCAACTTCTGATTTCTTGCAAATCCAATCAGCTCAATATTCCATCATCTTATGGCCCTCCACTGCATCGTTTAGTTACTTTTAACACTTCTAGCTGATTAGCGCCATTGTGCATTACTCCTATGGTCTGTAAATACAATACGCTCCCACAAATCTGGCATTTTCTGCACTAATTTGCAATTAATGGGCGATATAGACTAAATACTCGGAGCGTGGTATCAGAAATTAGACGCGCCGCCCTCTCGAAACCAACCATTATCGATAATAAAATTGCAACAGATCAGCGGACACCTATAAATTCCCCGATTGTCGCAGCCCGCGCGGAAGCCGATCAAAGATGGCCAAAGCAGCTTTGTTATTGTTGGCAACCGCAGTTTCGTGTTTTGTGAGTATCTTAAGTTTTTGAACGGGTTTTTCATAAATTTCTGTTGCTTCAGGCCCTGGTCGAGGCTAAAGCGGCGAAAAGGAGCCAAACCTCTACCGGAGCCCCCTTCACCGTTGAAGTAAATGAGCTGATAGAACAAGACAAGAACAAAATTGTAGACGTAAGAACATAATTTTTTTTATAAATAGTTTAAGAAAAATGGTGAAATCGAAAAAGTTCACATGGGAAAATTAAATACTGTGGGATTTACAGGAAAACTGGGTAACCCAAAATACTTACCACAGGATACTAGTACAGGAAATTTTATATTTAAACAGATGCATTGGACGGTAACTCGACTTAATGTCTATTTTTCTTAAATCGCATTATATAAACCTTTGGTAGGTATATGTGGTTGCCTATTTTTAAAACAACAGATTCGTGTTTTCACAAGAATCACTTTTTTATATTTCATATTCTTAGTTAATTTTCAGTGGCTTTTTAATGTGTTTAATTCGTTGAACATACTATGAGGTAGTCGATATAGCAACTAATTTAATTTTTATTTTGTACGTGTGTTATGTAGATCATCGTGACAGCGGTCGATTCAATCTGGTCAATTCTGAAGGAATTCCCCTTCAATTTTCTAAACATCGTCTTTAAACACATGGAAGTTCCGCAAGCGATTTCTTGAGAAATTTGGTAAACAGCAGACAAACAATTGTTTTATTGTTCTTTAATTTCTAAGTCAATAGACTATTTTTCTGGTAATAATAGCTGTTATTTAGAATCTAAGTTTAGCAATGTAGATTCAATGAAGTAATGTAAACAAGCTACTGTAATTAATTTAACACCAAGCCTGAAGCTGTACAAAAATGAATTTTTATGTCAAATTAACAATATTTATAGAATTTTACATTCATTTATTGATTTGACGCGAGGTATCAAGAACTTTATAGAAGGTATAAGCATAACGAGTGGTATATTTCCTTATGTTATCATGAAGAACAATGTCTAATTATTGGTCTTTTGATTTGATTGAAGATTTAAGACATTAAGTCGTAGTTGCATAAACTACAACAACAAAGCCAAACACTAAACAAGAAATACATTAAAACTTAAGGTAACTCAAAAACAAATGTACAAATGGAAATAAAAATTATTGACGGTATTTTTCAGAAGGTTTGCTAATTATTTCATTCCTTACACTTATCTTTTACAGTACAACTTCCATATCTCGAACTTCTTTTAGTCGAATTATGCTATATCTCGAATTTCTGAAAAAAATTGAGGTAAAATTCTTAAGTTTTAATTCGGTAAATTATGTTTACTACACTAAAGAAGAGAAGAAGCACTAAATTAAAGAAGAAAATTGCTATTGGTAAGCCGATTGTAAGTAACTCAATTTAATTAGAAATTTAAACTTTTGTAATCTTATGAGTCTTTTAATTTCTAAAGTGTAAAGTTGGTTGTTTATCAATAAAGACTGTCTTGGTTAGTCTATTACTAAATCTGTTTCTTGAATAAAATTCTTCTATTGTGTCTAAGGAAATTTGAGTTGAATATTTTTAGAAGTTCTACGGCTACAATCGTATTTTAGCATTTCTTGTTCGACTTACAGCTATTTAGTGTAACTAATTAAATTATTTTTGTTAATTAAAGACGAATTTCTATAATCGACCCTCTGACAATCGCTCTCAAACTGGCTATGAATTGCCGACATTTTATGCGATGTTCTTTATCAGACCAAGTGCGCTTGATAAGTGATTTAATAAATGCGCATTGAAGAAGGAGACTGTTACAAAATTGGGGATTCCTCCAAATACGCTATCGACGATTCTAATAAATCGTGAAGAAATTCTGAGAAAAGCCGAAGATGTAAGCAATAATCATAAACGGTTTAAATCCTGCACTTGCAAAGACATATAAGAAGCTGTTATCGAATGGGTTAAAATGGCTAGCAATAGAAGTGTTTTGATTTCCGGACCACCCATTAGAGAAATAGCTCTTTTATCGAATCGTTGGGGCCACATACACGCGTGTCATACAAAATTTTATCCAACAACTCAATAAATACCAAAAACCCTAAATTTTGTATCGACAGTCGTGAGAAGTCAAAGCGAATGAATTGAATATAAAGTAAGGTACCGAAAGATCAAATACATTTATAATTAGGGTTGCCTGTGATTGGCGTTATACGCTTGGTAGTACTGTATTGTCAGTCTATGTCAAATTCGAAGATAGCATGTTGGGTTTTGTTTGTTATTTGATACAGACTTACTTAAAACCTAACTTGCTAACCTCGAATTTGATATGGACTGACAGTAAGACCAACAATAATTTTAGTACTTTTTGCTAAACCTGTAAAACAAGTAACAGGCGACGAATTATAAATTTATCCATAACTCACATTTCATAAAGGCATAATTACACTGCTATCAGTTGTATTATATAGGCCAGATATTTAAAACACCGTAAAGCTATGTCAAATTCCAAATTTGCAGGTTAAATTTTGCGTCAGTCTGTGTCAAATAACAAACAAAACCTAATCTAGTAACCTCGAATTGACATAAACTGACAATACACTTCCGTACTTTCAAACGTATAACACGAATCTCTTGGTACTTTCCAAATTGTCACTATGACTTTTCACGGCTGTCAATACAAAGTATATGTTTTTTCCAAAAGCTACCTGTAGAGGTGTATTATATCTACAAAATCTCCATGATAAAGTAACATTTTAACGATGAGTGTGGATTAAATACTACTTTATTCACTAGTGAATAAAACAGTCTATAATCCATAACAACTAACAAAATAAAGACGTGCTACCGTGGTAACTAGTACAAAAACAGGTAACATGATAATTCACTTAATAAATGACCCTTCTCGGCTTAGCTGCCACGAGCGGTCTAGGACGTTTAGGCGCGATTCTTTAGACGCGCATCTTTAGGCGCGCACTTTTAGGCGCGAGCGCTTTAGACGCAGACGCTATTAGGCGCCTGAACGTTTAGGCGCCGCAACTTTAGGCGCGGGGACACTTAGGCGCCACATGAAAGAAATTCACATTATTCTTGATTTTAAAACTTGTTGTTAGGTAATTATTGCAGTAATTAATGTTGAAGAAAAATTCAAACCTTCATAAACAATATGTATTTGGCGCTTTTACGAGCCTTCTTCAGTGTTAAAGTTTTACAAATTTACATATTTAATTTACATTGCATCGATTATGAAAAATGAGTTATTTACATTTTGTATATGTGTAGTTTAACGTGGTGGAATTATATACACCATATAATTTCACTGCATTAAACTATCCATTTACAAAATGTAAATAACTTTTTGTTCATAATCGTTAAAAATGTAAATTCAATATGTAAATTTGTACAACTTTACACTGAACACTGAACACACTGAAGAAGGCTCGTAAAAAGCTGAATATATATTGTTTATGAATGTTTGAATTTTTCTTCAACATTAATGACTGCAATAATTAACTAACAAAAAATTTTAAAATCAAGAATAATGTGAATTTCTTTCATGTGGCGCCTAACTGTCCCCGCGCCTAAAGTTGCGGCGCCTAAACGTCCCTTTCCACGAGGGCTTATCTTCCCTCTCGTGGATTATTTGTACTATAACACCTTTATACAATAAATAACTATTATTTTACCCCTCGGTACTTTAGTCCACTTCGAATTAATTTGTGACTTTGACTTATCACAGCTGTTAATACAATTGTTTTTGTTTATTGAGTTATTCGATAAAATTTTATAGTCAACTCGCGTGGATTGCATATCACACACTCACAAAAATTAGCCACGTTTTCTTTCGTGAATATGCTGCATTCCACACTGGTACAATAAATAACTGTTAAGAAGGTTGCAGAAAAATATATTCTTACCACAGACGTGACGGGCTTATTCTTTAAGTGTTTACCATACAAATTTTTTGGTGGAAAGTTCAATCAAGAAGGAGTTACCATCATGGTGGGCACCATCGTATGTGGTACCAATTAGCTAAAACTGTTGGTAATCGAAAAGTCAAAAACTTCTAGTTGCTAATAAGAAGCCAAAGAATTTTACCTACCCCAGCCAAACATGACGTTGAAGCTATGAATTAGGGAATTATAAAAAAAACTAGAACAACGCTACATATGAAGAAGCTCAAGAAAAACTTTAGCTGCCATAGAAGCCAATAATCAAACAACACAGATTCGTTTAACATGCTTTACAGGAGTGGAGACCAAAACATCAGTTTGAATTTAGACGAAACCATTCGATCACCCAGCAGTGCCACTGTCTAACTAGTATAATTCAAAAATCACTTGAAAATAGAATAGATTGCATATTTCATAACAGCATTTTTGGACGTTTGACAAGGTGTAGTACAAAGTGTTGCTGTTCACAATCAAACTTCTACATTGTTAGAGAGATTTTATGGAGCTTATTTGCTGTCGCTCATATTGTAACACTGTGGTTGGTAGCATCGCTGTTTTGGCACCGAATTGTAATGGGGCGCCAACTAACTATAAAATTAGATATTAACTCACGCAGCTAATAAATGTTTCCACTTTACGTTTATTTTAAAGTAAGTCTACGCACGTAAAGCTGTTTCTACTACACATTTGTATTAACACTGATTAAATCTCTCAGTCGACATCTGTTTCTATTATTTGTTTAAGCTATGTATCCATGGCGTTAACGTCACCACGCTGCTTCAAGGTGGCTTGCTACGCGGTGCCGGGTGAACCAAAGGCAAGAAAGCGCAAAAGAAATACTGTGTTTCCTTTAATACCTTTCCTCGCATGTTTAAATAAGACACCACCTGCAGTGATGACTAAAGAATGCTGGTTGAGCAATATTTGGACTAAATTTTCGTAATCCTTCAAGGCGTTGTCTTTGCTATTGGGTCACTCGACTACGCTGTCGATTCCTTTATTGACTTCCTGATTCAAAATCGTCAAACTGCACTGTCTACAAGGCTTCGACTTGCTCTGTAGCACTTACCTGCTGGTATTTTACCGATTCTCTTCGCTTGCATTTCTCCAGAAATAGTAGAAATTTGCTTTTGGCTGGCTGGTTTATGTCCACCTTTAAAACTAGGTTATACGTCGTTTGTGGCAGTAAAACAAGCACCATTTCATGCCAAGCGCAAACCAGCTCTTCTGTGGAGCTCATATTGACACTTTTAGGCTTTGTTACGCAGCCAGCACAAACAGTTTATCATGAAAAACTATGTTTACATTTTCACTCACGTTGCTAAAACTAATTCTTAAGTTTTGAGAAGAAACTGTAAACTATATAATATATGTACAAATCGATCGCATAATGAAATGTTTCAAATACACTTAGGCGAGCCAGGTCAAGTTGCAGTTTCAACACCCGTATTATTTTTTGTTTAAATCCTACCTTTATCACCGTTATTTCTAAACAAAATTGGAAAGCCAAACTTCGAAGCTGCAGCCGATCACCGCTGCGTTATCAAAGACAGTAGTGTGGGCCCTGTGATGTACGTGACGTTTATTGCTGATATAATAAACAAGCTACATAGGAAATAAGAAATAGGAACATGCGCAGACGATGCTGCCGTTCTCGTGTGCAACAAAGATCCCAAACAGCAACAAACTTCTTGCAAGACCTGACACATTTACTAGAAAACTTGCCAGACAAATGAAAAATCCAATTGAACAAAGCAACTCGCTTTCACTGTATAAGACGGTCATACGCCCTATATTAAAAACTCTTATGGATGCTGCTTGGTACTTTCCATATGGACTCCAGCACCCCATACATGCACGAATTCATCCAAAACCGGGAGGGCAGCCATCATGGTAACTTAGAAGCCATCCAAACGGTACAGCAGTACCATTAATGCGGTACTCAAATTTTCGGCTACTGAAACGAAACCAACCCAAGGATC